>JAXHKQ010000145.1:0-46435 GCA_038407185.1 Chalaropsis ovoidea | reverse complement strand
CCGCGCCATTTACACCCCCCCCCCCCCCCCCCCTTCCCTCTCCCAAAAAGAACACGTTCCGACAACCTTGCCCAAAATAATTGGCCTTCTAAATAGCCTCCATCCTCCTGCCACTGTCTAGATGGATCAGCGCTATGCGGGGCTAAACGTGTACGCACACCTGTACATGTGTGTGTGTACCAGAGAAGCACGCATTCACTCCACTCCTTCTCGACAACGTCCCCTCCAATCTATTGTTTTCTACATGCCCACCTCCCACCTCCGACCTCCACGACAACCGCCCCTCTCTTCTCTTCTCTTCCCTTCTCTTCTCTCTTGCGCTCGCTCTCACTCTTTCGCGCTCTTTGTTTGTGTTTTTGTTTACTTTCGCAACTTGCCTTACTCTCCTTCCTCTTTCTTTATGCCCTTTGTTCCGTCTGTGCTTTTTTTTTCCTCCCCTTCTTTCACCTCTACTGAGGTCGGCTTCTGTCTGTGCACTTTTGACTTGCCTTGGTCGCAAACAAGCGTGCTGAACTAAATCCATCAATCAATAAAGGACCTGGCAATCCGTCTACCAAGAAACTTGTTGGTAGGCAGGTCAGCGCCAGCTTCATTCTCGCCGTTGCTGTTACTCTTGTACAGTAATACGCTACGTTGTGCTCAGTCCCTGTGTTCTCTCTTCTCTCTCTCTCTCTCTTTCTCTCTCTCCCTTCCTTTGCACGTCCGTGGTCGCTCTCGCTCTCTTACTACGAAATTAATCCCAGTCTTTGATGTTGCATCTGCCCTTGGTCTGATACAATTTCACATGCAGCCATCAAATATTTGGAAACTCGATTCGATTCTTCATTACTAATGCGGGTGGCAGAACAACAACAACAACAACAACAACAACAACAACAACAACAACAACAACAACAACAACAACAAATGTACACAACAACAAATGTACACAACACGCCAACTGTACTTCTCTCTGCCCACATCTACAGTCTCTAGTCGCTCTCGCTTTTTTTCCTCTCCCTATTTTTCCCAGTTGAAAAAAATATTGCTTCTTAGCGTCTTCGTGGAAGAAGTCTATTTTCTTCCTTTCTTTCATTCTTCTCTGCCCTATTATTGTTCAACCTGATCTACCTGATTTTGTACCTGAGCCAGCCTGAGCCTGAGGTACCTGACTTGCAAGGGGCCAGGGGTCTAGCGCCACATGTCACACAATCACCAACAAATTTTTTTTTGGGTTTTTTTCCCTTCCTTGATACAAACCCCGTCACGTGCAAAACAAACAAGCAAACAACCCTACATATTGTCTGCTTAACCCTTTTCGAGTAACAATGGACGACGCAAACAGGGCTGATTCTTGTTTGCAAGATGCCTTATCAACAGCGAGTCGACGTAGCAATCATGCACATCCTTCGTCTTCAGCTGGGCGTTTTTGTTTTTCTCGTCATCCATCGCCAGTGCCTTTGGGCTGGCAGAAAGCCCCAATCAACCAATCCATCCATCCATCGCCTTAGTTCTGTTTCTCGTATTGTGGCGTCTTGCAGGGTTTCAGATAGAGAACCCAAATCTGCCTTCTGCATGCACCAAACCACCCACCAACAAAGGCGAAACTTCGGGAGGTGTGTCCGACTGGCCGCGGGCCTCAGACAAGCTAAGGGCGAAGAAGATGCATGCATACATGAGAGCATAAAAAAACAGAAAGAATGCCCGCTTATGACAAAAGAAGAAAAGTGAAATATGCACTCCATGTCATCCGGGCCCTAAATATTGGCCACTTAGGCTACAAAGCCCACAGTCCGTACACAAAGTGGGCGGGCGACCTGGGGTACCGGGTTGGTCTTCCATGCCTACGGCGCCGTAGACTCACCACGGCGGTATGCGGATACCGACGCGCTCAGAGCTGGCTGACGGCGTCAATGAGGCTCTTCATGACTTCACGAGCGAAGCATGAGCGGTTCTCGATAGAGCCACTCTGGACGCTAGTGTAGGTGTTGGAGATATCCTGCGAAAAACGGGTCGGGCAGAGGTACCAATTGGCACAAAGAAACTAGACGCCATCAAATCCCGCTGCGATGGCATTCTTAACTGCCTGAACAGAGTCGGCCTGTGTGACCTGCATGTTTTCCAAGGTCATCTCGACACGGAAGCTCGACACGGAAGCTGGTGTCTGGAGAGGTTGAAAGCTCGGTGGAACTACGAGCATAGAGCTTGGTATCTGCCGTTTGAACCACCTCGTACATACCAGCGCGGCCTGTGTTTCACAGCCGACATTAGATGAAACTGTATCTGGCGTGGACCGCGTCGGCGGACTTTTTTCAAGCCGTGATCTGGCCGTCCGTCAGACCAGGTGCCGGGCACGTCAGCTATGCTAACAAAGCGCTTGGAGATGTGCGTGCCTTGGGGAATCAATAGAGTGTCGAGCACACAGGTGCGCTAGGCGCGTGATAGTCTGTCAAGAGACATGTTGTTAGTAGTCTTTTGGGTAATATGAATGGGATGAGGATGGGATAGCCACCTTTGGCCATGTCGTTGAGGACCCGCTTGGAACCGCACTGCATGCGAGTCATAGGAGCCATAACGGCGCGGTGCTTTAGAGCGCAGTTCCCAAGGCCAAGACCACTAGGTTGGTGATCCAGAGCCCCGTTCTCTCTCGTCTGCTCAAGGTCGAGCTCTCCTAAGATATCTCGTTACCAAGCTAGGCCTCCCATAGCCAAAGAGCCCGGGATCACGTGATCCAGGGCTGAGTATCGCGAGGAGACTCCCAGTCTGATGACGAAGGCAGAGAGCAACTACCAAATCAGGCAACTGCGGTTTGTAAGACACACACAAAACACGAAGAAAAATCACAAAGCAGGAAGCAGAAAATTAGGAGACAATATCATGATTAAAAGCGTCATCAAAAACTAGATACATACTTGGTGAGAAGCCACACAGGAGCAATCAGACAAGACCAAGCAGCCGGAGATCAGCCGCCGGTTGAGCCTGAACACCACTTGAGCGACCGTCGAGCCAAATCCCCAATGACAAACGAATCGACCATGGAGGAGAAAAGTACAGACAACTATAGAACGAGGAGGGATAGGAAACAAGTCTTGGTCCAGAAGGATCAAGCAAAGATATGAAGCAAGGAAAGAGAGTGGTGCCAAGCGCCCAAAAGAGGACGGACAATGGATGGTGGCATGGCGAGCGTGAACCCTGAGCAAGCATCCTGGGGGGATGGCCGAGCTGCTGTCGTTTTAGTAGAGAGCCACTTAAGCCTTCTGGTAGGAAGTGCACTTGGTGACAGTCTGGAAGGCAGACGAGGGAACAGTGCTGCCGACACCGGTGCCGGTGATGTAGCGGCAGGTCTGCTTGCCAGCGGTGACATCGCCCAGCAGGGAGACAGCGAGGCAAAGGTCGACGTTGATAGCGTTGAGCACGTTGACATGGGCGTCGACCAGAACGTTGAGCAGGCCGTTGGCAGCAGACAGGTGGCACTTGCTGACACACTCAGTCAGACCAGAGACCTCGACCTCGACGACGTTGGGAGCAGAGGGAGACAGGCAGGTGCCGCAGGTGGGCTTCAGCTCGATGGGGTGGGTAGGGCCGGTGGTGGTGCCAGTCGAGGGGCCGGTGGTGGGGCGGGTGATGGCAGTGGTGGTGGTAGTGGCGGCGGCGGCAGTGGTAGACGAAGTAGTACCACTGTTTCCGTTGTTGCCACCGTTGCCGCTACCGGAGTCAGTGCCGCTCTCGTTGTCACTGCCAGTGTCGGTGGTGCCGTCGTAAGGAGCAGCCTCGGTGCTGTAGCCGTAGCTGCGGCGGCGAGCAGCAGCGGACAGAACATCGGTGTGAGTATGGTGCTTGCCCAGAAGGCCGCTGAGGAGGCTGCCAACAGTGTTGAGCAGACCGCCAACCACACCGTCAACAGTGCCGAGCAGTCCGTTGACCACAGGGGCCAGACCGGTCAGGAGCTTGTCGAGGACAATAGTGATGTCGATGTCGACGTCCAGCAGACTGTTGTCGACCAGGTCGAGAATGTTGCCCAGGTTGACGGGGACATTGTTGCCGCCAAGAGTTTTGGCCAGGATGCTCAGGTCAATGTTCAGGTCGAGGTCCAGGTTCAGCAGCTCGCCAACAGTGACACCCAGATCCAGAGTCACGAGAGCGTCCAGGAGCTTGCCCAGGCTGGCGTTGACATCCAGGTCGAGGTTGATCAGGTCCAGAAGGTTGATGTCCAGCTTGACGATGAGGTCGAGCAGGCTCATCAGGTCCAGGTTCAGGTCCAGGTTAACGTTGAGCAGGTCAAGGACGCCCAGAGCAAGCTGGAGGTCGACAGTGTCCTCAGTGTTCAGGCCCAGAGAAGGGTCGAGGGGGTCGACGACGACAGTGGCAGGGCAAGAGACATCCTATAGATGAGAGAGTTAGCTGTGTTATTCTAAAGCCGATGTTGCGGAGGCAGGAAGAGAGCACTCACCCGCTTGGCGTGGCCGTTGTACAGGGACAGGACGTTGCCGGTGGTGGCGGGAGTCCAGGCAGCAGGAAGAGTGACAGCCACTGAAGGGCAGACGGCGACACTGAGGAGGGCGTTCAGGTCGAGAACGCAGCCGTTGAGGAGACCCAGCTGGGCGAGGACAGTAGCATCGATGGCAACCATTTTGAAGGTGGTGAAGAAAGAGAGTGAAAGGGGTTATTAGAAAAAAGAAGTATAAAAAGATAGTGAAATGTGCAAAAGAAGCAACAGATTAGAGAATGTGTACAAAGTATTAAGAGAGAGTAGAAAGAGAGGGAGAGAGAAGATGCTAAAGTCGGCTGAGTGAGGAAGTGAGTGAAGAAGAGGGTGAGGAGGAAAGGAAAGAAGAAGAGAGGATAAGATGGGAGGTCGAGGAGGTCTTTATACTGATGTGGAGGGGGGCCATGGAGAGGCGGTGATGTATGTGTGTATGGGTATGAGGGTGGTGTGGGTGTGAGCCTGAGTGTCTCTCTCGCCTCCCCTCCCCTTCTGCGTGTAGGCGTGTGTCCGGGCATGGGAGTGTGGAGATTGGCGTGTAAGTCGAGGGAGGTGTGGTGTTGTGTTGCACCAAGGACAGCCAAGTCGGCTATCCCTTTCCCTTGCTGGACCTCCCTTTCGGCGCTGGCTGTTCGTTTAGTCCCCTTTGCTGGCTGTGGAGGGCGTTTGGTTGGTTTGATTGATGCTGTGTTGTCCTCCATAGTACTGAGCCGAGCTGTCCTGAGCTGTCCTGAGCTGCCCTGCGCCGTCGTGTTGCTGGCCTGGCCAAGAGCCTGGCCTCGTTTTCCCCCACTACGCTTAGCGTGGTGTCTCCTTTCCGGTGGTTCTGCCTGACGATGCGCCGCTTAGCTTAGCTTCGCTTCTCTCTTTCGTAGTCGGTGAGTCTCTGTCGTCGTCGTGAGCCATGGAGCCAGCAACCTTGTCGTGGTGCTGGCTGCTTTGGCTGTGCTCTCACTCTCTGGGTCCATCTCTGTCTCTGTCTCCATTCTGTCTCTGTCCTTGCTTTTGCCTCTGCCACAGTCTTTCATGGTGCAAGGGCCGCTGTCTCTCATTTGGACCCCGCTGTCTTGCATTTATTGGCCGCGGCCAGCAGACATTGGCCTGGTATCACAGTTGATTTGGAAGAGTGGCCAGCCCTCCGGCTGTTTGGGCGTATATATGACTGTGCGTGGGAGTTCTGTGTTTGTCTTGGGCCAACCCAGCAAGGTCAAGCCTTTTAGCTCCTTGTGGGTGTCCCTCCCTAGTCCCTGGCTTGGCTGTCTCCCTCTGCCTTTGTTATCCCTAGACTGGCCCTCGTTCAGAGTGTCTTGTTCCCCTTCCCTTCTCCTCCCTTGCCCTGCCCTTTCCCCTCTCCTCCCTGTCGCTGGAGTCCTTTCCGAGCAGTCCCCGTTCTGCTCCCTTGGCCTGCTATACTGCTTCTGTCGCCCTTGGTCTCTCCTGGTCCCCTTTGACCCAAGCTGTGAGTGATATATGAGAAACACACATTGCAGGTACGAGGGGACGTAGGGGGCGGTTAGGTTGTTAGGTTTGGTAGGCGAATAAGCTTACATCTAAGAGGTTGAACTGTATTTGATTGACTCTGCGTCTCTCCCTAGACTCATCTCGGGGGGAGAAGAGGAGATGGGGGGTGGGTGACAAGTCAAGAGGAACAGATCATGGAGACTTGGTACTTGGCACTTGGAGAACAAGTACTCGTAGTCGCAGTAGCCACAGTTTAGGCACTCCCAGCTCAAGTACTCGGATGTGCATTTTGGCTGCTTCTGCATGCGTCTTGTGCTGCTGCCGCACGGCTCTTTCGGTCTGTGCTGGCTTTTGTTTGCTGTCGTACAAAAAGCCCACATCACGGCAGGCCGGAAATTGGCCTGATGGATGGGGGACAGCAAGCAGCTTCAGCTTCAGCAACATCGCCAACACCAAATCGTTGCATCGTTGCATCGTCGCAGTCCCCCCCGTGTCTTCTGCAGCCATATACCGATCCGTCCTGTCTGTCATCCCAAGCAGTTAGGGGGCCACAACAGGTTCTATGGTGCTCTGCGTGTCCTCGGCTAGCAGTGCCCTTGGTCCCAACGGTCCCCAACGGTGGATGTAGTATTGCTTCTTTGAGGCATATGTTGACTGGCAGCGGCCCTGGAGAAAGACTTGCTCGTCTGCCTGCCCTCTTTTCCCTCTTTCCCCTGTTGCTTTCTTCTGTGGTAGGGGCCGCGGTCTGTTGTCTCACTCCCACAATGTCAGTCTAAACTTGGCGCGGAGGATTACATCACCTTGCTTGCTTGCTTCGTCTTCTTGGCTCAACGTGCGGGAAGGGATCTGTGATTGGCGGCAGCCTGCATGGCATGGCCAGCGAGGATTATTTAGACTTTGACTTCAGTGTTGTGCGTTCTTGTTTCCGGTATTGTTGTTTATTGGCGGTGACCATCATCAGATGGTAGCAGCAGACGGACGAGCGGAATGGAGAGACAGGAAGATGGAGACAGGAAAATAGAGACAGGAAAATAGAGACAGGAAAATAGAGACAGGAAAATAGAGACAGGAAAATAGAGACAGGAAAATAGAGACAGGAAAATAGAGACAGGAAAATAAAGACAGCTGGCCTGTACCAGCAATACTCGCAATAACCATCTTTGCACCCATCAAGCGTACCTGCCTCCTGCCTTTTCAGCCTCCTCCCTATGACAATCTACACCTTATCCCATCATACACAATCGCTGCAACTACTGCAGTAGCGTTGGTGTTGTCTTGGTCTGATTTCCAAAGCCTGCATTCTCCCCTCTCACTAGGAACAAAGGGCGATAACATATGTTAGGGTTATGGCCACTTTTTTGTCCCCCACCCTTAACCCTCCCTCACACCTGAACGCTGAGGGGAGGCTGGGCGCTGATGTTTTGTTTCCTGCAATGCGCAGCCTTTTTGGAATTTTCGCTTTTTGTTTCCTTCTTTTTGTCTCTTGGTATTTTGCTTTCCCACAACCAAGACAAAACCTGCAAGTCCGTTTCTTATTGCTTCTTCTCTCTTTGCCCGTGTTCTTTTGCCTGCCGCCTGTTGGCCCCGGCATTGGCCTCAGTTCTAGATCGCCCCCCTCGCACCACAACCCCAGTAAGTTATAGGCCCAGACCTCCAGCCACAGGGCCCAAATTACGCCCCCCTTGCACGCTGTAGGGACCTAAACACCTAAACACCAGCAAACACACCACATTACAGCGCCAAAGTGCCTGTTCCGCTGCTGCCGCCGCTGCTACTGCATGCACGCTGCGTAAGACAACCTCCAAAAGACAATATCGTGTGATGCTGGTGATTTTGATCGGCCATCACATACGAGTGAGTGTCTTTGTCAGGTTGTCTCTTGCATCCATCCGCCTGTCCGTACCGTGACCGCAAACACAGCCTCCCAGTTGGTGTTGCTGCAAGTACCTTGTACTTTGGACATGTGAGCCCTCTCTGTTGATCTATCGGCCATGCGAGCCCGCTGTTGATCTACCGGCCATGCAGCCACCCTCACCAAGCCCAATGATACAGCTTACCTACATACTTAAGCCCTCCGCCACCCCGCTCTCGTTGACCGTTGTAGTGTATGCATGTACTGCCCGAGTGTTCGCCCAACCAACATGACCAACTGCTCCAAACTGCCTCGCTACATTCAGAGTGCATTCTACCCTCGAAACATACTTCTCTTTTGGTGTCTTCTCAACGCAATTTGCATGTGCCGGCGAGGGGGCTTGGGTACCTTCATCGCAACAGCCAATGTCACTGTAGACTCATGTCCTGTAACATTCACACCGTGTAGCCCATAGGCACAGCCCGTGAATCTTCATATACGTAAAGACACACTCCGTAACACCGCAGCGAAGATCATCTCTTGACTCTCCTATGCATGTCCCCCCTCATCACATCTACTTTCCCGCCATGATCATCAACCATTCACTTCTCTGGCCCTGGCCCTCCTCGCCAGACTCGGCCCCGCCCTTCCCCCTAACAAGCCGGGCAACGTCGTCCACCAACGAAACCCTAGTGGGCTGGGCCGGTAACCCTGAAACCCGCGGCACCGCATCCATCATCTACACCTGCGTGTCCGTCCTGCTGCTGTCCTCGTACAACTGTCTGCACGAGCGCATACCACCATCCATCTACCTGCACACGCCGTCCCGCACGCTCTGGGGCATCCCCATCTTCCCGCACCGCCTGGCCGTCTCCGCCTTTCTGTCCAAATTGTCCAACACCCTATGGCTGGCGCTACTGCCCGAGGTCGGCGTTGCTGCTGCCGTGCTGGAGTACGCCATGGCCCGCCAAACCCTGCACGACGTCCGCTGCAGCCACGGCCCGGCCCGGCCGTGGTACAAGTTCCACTACGATGAAATCAGCGCCGACGCCCCGCCATGGTCCGAGGACGAGCTCAAGACTGGCTTGCGCGAGGAAATCACCATCGCCCATGCCTTCTACGCCCAGATGGGCGGGTTTGTTCGCATGACCCCCGTGGGAGTCGAGGTGCCGAGCGCCAGGCCACCAGACGGATGGGCCGTCGATTTGCACCAATACGGTAAAGTCGTACTCTTCCCCCCCGCCTCCTCCTACCAACTAATGACATTCTCCTCCCCGGCAGTCATGTTCCTGCGACTCAGCCCCCCCGCCACACGCAAGCGCTACCTCCTGCGCCAGGGCGACATCGAAGGCTTCGCCAAAGCCGACAGCGTCACCAAGCTCATCGCGCTGACCCAGTGCACCTGGCTCCTCGTCTCCTGCATCGCGCGGCACGCCGCCGGCCTGCCGCTCACCCCGCTTGAGCTCGCCGCAGCCGCTTACGTGCTCTGCGCCGCGGCCATGTACCGCCTGTGGTGGGACAAGCCGTACGGCGCCCTGCAGCGCACCGTGCTGCACGACTTCGACGCCGGCACGGCGCAGGCCATCGCCGCACGCTACGCCGAGGTGTCGCCCAGGACGTGCTCTGCGCGCGACGAATATCTGTATTCCAAGGATAGCTACGAGCGCTTCCTGGGACTGCTCACATGGAACGTCGTGGGGCCCATGGACGTCAAGAGCACCGCCGTGCAGCCGCTGCTTTTCTACATTGTGTCCACCTTGTTCGGCGCCGTGCACCTGTTTGCCTGGAACTGGGTGTTTCCCAGTGTCGCCGTCATGAAGGCCTGGCGCGCCTTGAGCGTCGTGTGCACCGTGATACCGTTCTTGTTTATCTTGACGACGGCCTTGTATACCATCAGACTCAGTCAAATCGGGACTCTGGGCTCCATCTTCACCTTTATTCTGACCTTTGCTTACATTTGCTCGCGTATGATTACTCTGTTTCTTGCCTTCTACTCCCTCCGCGGCTCTCCGGCTGCGACTTATACAGAGCTGTCATGGACGGCATACATCCCTTCTCTTGGATAGAGGCTCGGGCTAATCTAAGCGCTACTCGAGGCAAGGTTTCAAGGCTCCAAGGTTCAACATTCCAGACCCTAACCGTGCATCTAACCCTCTGTGACATCATGACATCATCGTACTGGCTTCATGTGATGGGACTCCCGCACTATTCAACTCACAAGTGTATTTTGCTCGGCTCAAAAAAAAAAGTAAAGTAAAGTAAAAGAAACACCACAATAACGCCATCCATCGCAATCCATCCAAAAAACAACCAGGGATACGGTCATGTGGAGAACGAAAAACTACCTATAGACTGACGTCACGCCTCCCTGTTTTCCAGCCAGCCCGGAAGAAAAGAAAAGAAACAAAAGAGAAGAGTAGAATGAAACAAACACCATATGAAGTACACGCTCTAGCTCCTGGCTCAGGAGTTGCCAATGCTGCCCATGGCGGAAGCCGGGGTATGTCCACGGCGGTTCAGCAACGTCGCTCCGGCAAAGTTGAGCTCGAAGCCTGCCTGCGCCTGCTCTCTAGCCTTGCGTCTAGCAGCAGCTGCAACTTCGGCCGAGTGCTGGCCGTAGCCATTGGCCTTCCGGACGTTTGTCCGCGGCTGGGTGTCCCCAATATGGGTATCACGCAGTCCCTGTTCTAGTCCCTTGGCATTCGCGCCGTTGGTAGTATCATACTGGCTGTTATCAGATCCGCCGCTTTCTGGCTCCTCGTCTTCTTCCATAACCTGGCCGAGAGTGACATTTTTGCCGGTAAACGGAGTCTGAACGCGACGAGCAATGTCGTACGAGATGTCAAACATCTCACGCAGGTTGATGGCATCAGGGGAGCGGGGATCAAAATGCCGGCCATCTTCTATGATATTGGACGGGTTGAAGGCAACGCTGCCCGGTCCGGTCACAGCAACAGACTGGGAAGCGTAGTCGGAGGCATTGGCAGTTTGATCCTGAGTCATCCAGGGATGGGCCAGGAATTGTTCAATAGTGTAACGCTTCTCAGGGTCCACCACCAGAAGGTGGGTGATCAAATCCTTGGCTGACGCCGAGATGTTGTCCCACCATGGCGACAAAAAGGTATACTCTCCGCGCTGAACCTTTTCACTGAGTGTCCGCAAGTTCTCGTCGTAGAAAGGAGGGAATCCGCATAGAACGGTGTATAGAACGCAGCCCAGAGCCCACATATCAACACCTCTGCTGTAGCGGTCTTCGCGAACGATTTCAGGGGCAGTATACCCGGCCGTACCACAGGGAGTCTTGGTGTCGTTGCTCCAGATGACTTTGGACAGTCCAAAGTCGGCGATCTTGATCTTGCCAATGCCACCAGAGCCCACACCGGGGACAAAGTCGCCTTCGTCAACCTTGCCTTCATCGCCCGGCTGTTTAGGGCGAGGGATAGTTGAAGGCTTCATAGGAAGTGGGGCGAAGAGAATGTTTTCGGGCTTGATATCTCTATTTGAATGGGGGATGTTAGCTTCTGTTGTAGTTCTTATTCTTTAGTTTGAATGTTGAATTTTACCTGTGAACAACACCCTGGACAGTATGCATGTAGCGAATAGCTTCAGCGACCTGCAAGATGACGTGGCGGGAAAGCTCTTCGCTGAAGTAAGTGAGGTGCACGATGCGATGGAAGAGCTCTCCACCAGGGACGTATTCCAGAACCATGTAGATGTAGTCGGGATCTTCGTGGAACTCGATGAGCTTGACAATGTTCTCGTGATCCATACGTTTTTGAATGGCCGTTTCTTTCAGGATATTAGATCTCTGTTGTTTTGCACTGTTAGTTAAGATGTTACTCATCTCGAGGGTCTGCAAACACGGCTTTACTCAAATACGCCCAAGTTGCGACGAATAGATCGGCAATATGAGGCCATGGAGTAGGGCAATGCTGGGGGTAGAGTGACGGGGGGGGGGGGGGGAGCATACGTCTTGGACGTGTGGCTGCATGGTAATGCAAATATGTGCCTCTCCCGTCGCCCTTTCCGTGCCTTTCTTCTCTTGACTTGTACGCGGCTACCTGCATGACGACGGAAAGCCCAACGACGTCTGTGTTAGATGAATGCACACGACTGCGTGTTGTCGAGTGATGCAATCTGCGTGTTGTCGAGTGATGCAATGTGTGCGTACCTGTATGCAAGGCGGCGAGTCCATTGCGGGCTATGCTATCAGCCAGCAACAGTCCGATTGCTATTGTTCCGCCGGCCCCGCCACCTCCGAGGAACGGCAGGTCCAACTGAAGTATCTTTGCTATTGCTGTAGCTCCTTTGTTGTTTGCCTTTGCGAACGTGTTTTATTGGAAACCAGACAGAGCCCAGACAGCTAGGAGACGCCGTGGACCAGGTCAAACAGCTGGAAGACGCTGTGGCCCAGGCCAAACGAACAGCCGCCATGTTTGCTTGATGGGAAATACAAGCAATCCGCAGTTTGGGAAACATGGAGTTGGTAGGTAGCGCAACTAGGCCCAGGCCGAGGCTAGTAAGGCCTTACTGAGGCAAGCCCAGTCTCCGCCATTACTGCAGAAGACAGTGACATGCTTCTGCTATTCCAGGCATATACTCTCGTCACTCGGGACATTGCACACTGCACACTGAAATTGGCCCTGGTCCAACACACACTCCCCATCGCTGCCTCTTTGCCCATGAGTGAAACAGAATTCAAACAAAAAGCTGCATGTAGACGTAAATGTCTCCGTATCCATGGTATACAGCACAGGTAGTACAGTTGGCCGACTCAACCAGCAGCCAATGTCTTGGTCCGTATGTGCTGAACCTGCCGTGGCAAACGGAAAAAAAAAGCACCAGCTCCAGGATCTACAAAGAGAAAAGGGCCAGCAGGTGTGCTCGTGTGGGGAGTGGTTGGGCTTCTGGTCATTGTAGAAACAGGGTGTGTGTCTGGAGGCGGTTGACCGCCCTAAATGGCTGGGAGAAACCGGAAGCATGGCGTGGAGAGCAGAACAAGGTCTTCCCGGCCGGTCCTAAAAGAGAGCAAATAGGCATTGAAATGCAGAGGTAGCTGAAATCTCGGTACCATCGTCGTCATTGCTGCTGACATGGTCTCGGCAAGGTCACATTCGAAACCGATCGTGTGTTCAGAAACAGTCGTCCAACCATCCTGACCATGAGCTCCACCGCACACACGAGGCTTACTTGTTTCGTGCCATCCATGTGGCCCAGTCACTGGCCCTTTTTCCTCCCTTTGTTGGCTAGCCGGTGTTTAGACAAAACGGAACGGTGGTCTGAGTCGAGGTCTGGTTCTGATTCTCCCTGTGGTCAGGGTGGTCAGTGTTGTTCGTTATAGATAGGGAGGGGGGCCGAGCCAGCGGAGGGGGACAGAGTCAGCAGGAGGAAAGAGCCCTTGTCAGATCAGCACGCTGGGATGGAAGCTCAGCACAGATAATACAGACGTATTCAGTGTGCTTGCCGATGCCTTGGTGTGGGTGACCGTCTTGTTTGTGTAACGATGTGTGCTTATCGATAACGCTCATTATCGATAAGAGCACCAAGTGTGGCGCCAAGAAGCGGGGCCTTTGGGATACGTGGCGCCCTACTCCATCTGTGGCGTTTAAACAAAGGACTCATTGCTTCCATTGGCTTCTGTCAACTTTAGCCTGTTAATCCCCTTGTTGTCTGGCCCCACCTTGACAACCTCCCCAGAATTGCCTGTTTGATGATACTTTGTAACTAGGCCAAGCGCTTCTATCTACGACGCACAGATTCCCAAGAGACGATTTGAAGAGCATTATAAAAGGCCCCAAGAACACACCGTGCACGTGTTTGTCTATTTCTGCTGTGCGCATTCTTCAGTTGTGAGTGAGTGTTGCTTGATACTTGCCGTGTAGCCTGATGGTGAGACTAACAAAACGTCATCGCTATGCAGCATCATTAACCAGTGGTCAACGCGCCCTAAACCAGCACACACACACACGATGGCTGACGTTTCACTCTTTGTGGTCTCGGACTACTCTGCGTCCGAGAGACGCATTACGCCTTCATGGTCGATTGACCAGTTGAGGACCAAGATGGAGACTGTCACGGGCATCCCGCCCTCGTGCCAGCAGATCTCCTACAAAGCCCCCGGAGGCGAAGCCGTGCCGGTGTCTGCTGCCGACGAGGAGAACACGACGCTGGAAGGCTGGAATCTGAGCCGCCAGGGCGAGCTGCGTGTATGTACCCCGTCCCTCGTTTGCGGCTCCCCCCTGGGACATGTCTATTGCGCTCACCTCACCGTCTAACCCTGCATCCATAGATCAACGACACGCGCCCGATCTCTGCGCGGCCCAACTTCACCGACATGTCCAATGTCGAAAAGTACGTCATGCCAGACGATGAATACGACAAGAAGAACGACTCGGTGCGCGCCTGGAAGCGCATCCACAAGCTAGGCCGCTTCGACCCCGACGCGCCGCAAGCCGAGGCCGAGCGGCTGCGCAGCATGGCCGAGGAGATTGAAGAGCGCGGCATCAAGGTCGGCCTGCGGTGTCGCATTGGCGGCGACGACGAGCGCCGCGGCAGTGTGCAGTATGTCGGCGAGGTGCCAGAGATCCCCGGCGGTGTGGGCCCGTGGGTTGGCGTGCAGCTGGATGAGCCTGTGGGCAAGAACGACGGAAGCATCAACGGGACGAGGTACTGGGGCGCCGAGTCGACAATGAAGCATGGCGTATTTGTTCGCTCGGAAAGAGTGGAGATTGGGGACTTCCCGGTACTGGACGATTTGGAGGAAATGGAAGAGATCTAGACAGCCCCGCCTCGCCCCGGTCGTTCCATGGCGTGCCGTGAGACCGAAGGCTTATGCAGTTGAACGGAGTATAATGACATGGTTAAGATAGAACGTGATATGGAGAACGTGATATGCAGATTGTCGCTAGTTTTGGATATAGAGGTATGACCGAACCACATGCATTGAACCATTCCGAGCGAACCCGACAGGCGTCCTGCCCCGTCAGGCCCCACGATGAAATGCCTCGTTTGCCAGTACTCACCAGACCATGCAGATCATGTCGTTGTCGAGCTCTAGAAAAAGCATCTCGTGAGAGAAGAGAGAGGGCGCTCGGGTGGGATCAAGGGCGGCAAGCTAAATACGGAACCCTGGAAACTGCTGGGGCTGTGCGCCTTTTTTCTGCGCTGGGATCTGAAGGTTTCACCGCCTTGCCGATGACGACGGCAGCGCCTATAAAGCAGATAGGTATAAGTAGTCAGTGGATGGGAGCGCCCTTGTTCTGCTGTAGGTGGGTACATGTGTACTGACATGTGCTTATCTACATTTGTAATAAGGTCAAAGAGTTGGCCATCTCTGGCTGGGCCTTTCGCGTCGTTCGCTCTAGCCCACGGAACACTAGAAGCCGGCGGGTTCAATCAGCGCCGACGGAGGAACAAAAGGCGACATCAGATGATTGGATGCAGAGGTTGGGCCTTGTTCTAGAGTTGTTTTTCGCCCGCCGCTTTCGGGTTATGGCTTGGGGTTGTCCAGAAGCGGTAAAAGGCTTCTTTTGTTTTTCTTTGATAGCACTAAACATGGCAGCCCGGGCGGGTCGGAACCCAACAATATGGGAACGAGAGAGAAAGATTCCCGAGGGGTTTGAAATCAGGAGGAATAAACAATGGCGCTGGATAGGCTGTGCCTCTCGGGCTGTGGGAGGCCCAAAGTGATAGAGTGGACAGCTGCAACAAGGGGCGAGTAGCAGGAATATGAAGTAAATGCGCAGAAACACACAGAAACAAAGTTAAATAAAAAGAAACATAAAAATCTCTCCGTCATCTTTCTTCGCTGCGTTATTCTCGAATCAAAAATTGTCTTTCCTTGCTTCTTTTCTTGTTCGTCTGGAATCTCGAGTCTAGCTAGCCGAGCCGTCTGGTCACTTTTTCCGGGGCTGAGGCGCCCCACAGCCCAAGTCCGGGGCACCCGCACAGGGCAGGGTAACTACCAGACAGCAGCGAGACCTGAGCAGCAAACAAGGCAAGCGCCGAATTTGGGAGTAGCCAGCAGGAAGCTGAAGGAGCAATGAGAAGCAGCAGGAGCAAGCAGCAACAGCAGGAGCAGTCAGAAGCAGCAGGAGCAACAGCAACAGCGCAGCGTTCCTTCTCTTCCATCTGTGCTACCATACGCCAATTCCTTTTGCTTGGTGCACTGCACGCTGGGTGGGGCCGCATGCAGAAAGCAAGGCCAGGTGCTGCTGGAGGGTGGGGAAGGAAGGAAGCTGCGTGTGTGTATCAAGTTCTGGTAGTTACGCTCAAACAAGTTTCAATCAGATCATGCCTTTGTAAATAATTCATAAAACAAAATTTTATTCTTTTTTTTCACTTCTCTTTCTTCTTCTTTTCACCATCTCTGTTTTCTCTTCATTATATTTTCTTTTTTACGCCCATATTAAAACCTCGGGCCTCGTCTTCGTTTGTAGCGCCTTCCTCGCTTGGCCGCCTCTCCCTTCTTGTTCTTATTCCCTTTTTTTCCCTTCTTTTTTTTTGCTGCATCTGCTTTTTGCCTGTGCTCTCGCCGTGCTCTGGTCCCTGAATCTCCTCTTCCATGGCCAAAGCTCTGGCTGCTTGATTGATACGTAACAAGGTCTGACTGCACGCAATAACGCCGCTTTTATACCTTTTTTTCTTGCTTGCTCTGCTTCTTTGCCGCCGCCTTGGATAGACCGCTGAACCGGCCCACTGCCCGCTTACATTACATACGCCGACGTCATTGCTGACTGTCAGGCTTGCCTACGTACAGGCTTAGTTTCATCAGCAGCGCCGAAAACTCGCCTGTCTTCCTGGCCCGCCCAGTATTTTAACGACCGCGCTCTCTGTCTTTGTTGTCTCGCCTGGTTTCTCTTGTCGCTACCTTTTATCCCATCTGCATACTATGACCGGCCTAAGATCTCTCTGCCGCGGCTCCGTGCTGCTGGCCCTGGCGCACACCGTCTCGCTGGTTTGCGCCGACGACGCCGCCACAGCTGCCCTTGCCGATGTCCCCGCCTGGGCGCCAGATTCCGCCATGTACATCTACTTTAGTGATCGAGGCTACTCTGAGACCTACTCTGTCATTCCATTGACCGCTGCTCAGGGCCTCAATCAATCCGTGTCCACACGAGAGGTAAGCTTAACCTGACGCTCCCATTGTGCCGTAATTCTCCAAGCTGCAGTGCCCAGCTAACCTCCTGCGCAGAGAATATCGCTATCCGGTCCGCTCGCCGTCGTCGACGCCTCCGACATCGAAAACTTCAAAGCCTCGCCCATCGAAATCATATATCTCTCATGCAGCGGCGATACCTCGTCCGCCTCGTCCTCTCCCGATGCCATACTCAACGCAGTCATGGACCAGAAGCCCTTAGCCATTCTTTTATACAGCACAGAAGCAAACTTCTGCTCTCTATCATATACTGGCGAGCTCGAATTCAACCGCATATTCACCGTTGCCTCCATGGCCACCTCTGCCGATATCCTAAGCTCCATCACCGACTCCAACGATTCGTTGCAAGCCCAGATTTCCGGCGTCAATGCCAAGGACAACCATACCCGCGACACTGGCGACCGCAGATCCGGAGGCTCTGCTATTGCTATGAGTCTGCTGTACGGAATTACAGGCATCATATCGCTCCTCTTCCTCATCATTGTCAGCACGGGTGCCGTTCGGGCCCACAGATATCCCGAACGCTATGGGCCTCGGGAAAGCTTGGGTAACCAGCCTGGACAGAGCCGTGCGCGCGGCCTCGCTCGCGCAGTGTTGGGGACTCTCCCCATCATCAAATTTGGCGATCCGACGCCTACAAAGTCAGAACGCATCAACGATATCGAATCCGGCCCCGACGTCGAACCTCCTGCCCCCATCGCTACACGCAACGCTTCATCCACCGACACAACGGTCCCGCTTGCACCGTTATCATCTGTTACTTCCGAGTCTCAACCGGCCAGCACCAATGAGATTCGGCCTGAAAATGAAAAGCAGACCGGCGCAACCGCAGCTGGAAACGACCAATCTAGCCGGTCTAGTGCAGCTGCAGAAGCCAACAACGACGATGACCATCTTGGCTGCTCCATCTGTACAGAGGATTTCCAGGTCGGCGAAGATGTTCGTGTGCTTCCATGCGACCACAAATTCCACCCCGCCTGTGTTGATCCCTGGCTGTTGAACATCTCAGGCACATGTCCCCTTTGGTAAGCCCATCTCCATCTCCTCCCTTCCTGCTGACCGACCACCTTGGAGCCCGCGCGCTCCCTTATTTATATCTCCCGCCCCAGTCCAGTCTCGCCGAAAGCAGGGCCTTTTTCGACACAAACGAAAAGATCGGATCCTGTTGCAAGTTGAACCTGAAACTGACATTAACTAATTTCTCGCTCCAGCCGCTTCGATCTCAACACGAACTCGCACGCTAGCCCTGACGACGCCAGCGAAACCCACACCATTCTCCCGCCGCCGCTCGACCATTCACAGGAACAAGAGCCCGTGACCGAGCAGCAGTCCGACCACCAGCCCAGCGGCGCAAGCCACCCGCACCGCACGTCCAAGTTCCTCGACTTCCATCGGCTGCGCATGGCCAGGACGCGCGACGAACGTATCCAGATTCTTCGGCAGCTGCGCAACCGTAATGCGGCCGCGCCACATGCCAGAGACCAGGCCGTCGAGTCCAGCCACACAGCGCCCAGCGGCAGTGGCGCTGTCTCCGACACTAGTGCAACCCCCAGCTCGCCGAATGAGGACCAGCAACGTCACCACACGCTTGCTGAAAGATTCCGCGACCGCTTTAAGATCCGGACGCGTATTCACGCTCAAGACCAGGCTGGGCCTGCATCTCAGTAGGACTGGGGCATAGCTTGCCCTTAGCTTTTCTTGAACGGGGTATCCAGGACTCTATGTTTTTGTTTTCTTTTCTTTTCTTTTTTCTACCGCGTTATTTGGGTGGCATTCTTGTCTGGTTTTCTTGCTTGGGGAGGGATTTTTCTTCTTTGTTTTCGGTGGTCATGTCTATACCAACTTTGGCGTTACGGAACATCTAGTGCACATATCTTCCAATCTGGACGGTGGTTCTTTTCTACAGGAGCCTTGTATACATCCCGTTGCAATCTCTGCTGTACGAGTACAATCTATTGACTGTGCCGTTCTTCATGGCTAATCTTCCAGCAATCTAACAGACAACGGCCTCGAGGCGTCCTGCTATCAGATCAACAAGCCGGATTACAGGAATGGCTGTACAATAAGCACCTCGGGAGGCCTACCACGGGAGGATTGATTATTAAGATGACCGCCGTGAGAAAAGTCCAGACCCGGGGCCATGCGAACAGCTAGTGAAAGTAGTTCTCACGCAACGAGCCAGAGACAAGGTCTCATTGCCTAGACGAGCCGGCCAATCAGAAGAGCGACAGGCCAATATTAGTGTTAGTCTGTGTAACGGCTGTGCTCATGGTTTGTGTAACAGCTGTTTGGCAGTGCAAGACGGTGAAGCAAGAAGGCTCATTAAGCCACGGACAAGTTTGCTTTTCTTTTTCATAACCGGCTACATGATGCTATGCGCAATCTTCAAGTCCCGTGGTGAAGCTTGCTGGCAGGCTGTGGTGACCTGGCCACGTCCAAGTCCCAAGGCCTGGCGTTAGGCCTGCATGCACTCATATAACGAGGCACTATCAAGTGTTTCTGAGGCAGGTCTCAATCCAACCAGCGCAGTAGTACAAGACACAGGCCTGGCTTCCCTTCTCGCCTGTCGGAAGATCTCGAGTCTGGGGCTTATTTCTCGCAGTCTGTTTGTATGCCTGGAGACTGTAGTCCGACTCCTTTTGACATGTCTTGCTGCGTCTAGCTGTACGCTGGATCACATCATGCTGGCTCTTCAACCATAGGGCAGGAGATTGGTTTCTCTCTGCCTTGATCGCCAAATGTGTGTCTTGGCCAAGTGCGCCACTGTCCTATCCCCATGAGTCGTTGTACCATCCCAGAATGGGAGAGGCCGTGTTAGAAATAGGAGGGAGGCGTCCGCATTGTGTTGCCTTTTGAGAGTGCGTTCTCTGTTGGTATATCGGGCTTGCCTTCTCTTGTCTTCTTTCTTTTCTTTCTTTTCTTTCTTTTCTTTCTTTTCTTTCTTTTCTTTCTTTCTCTTCTCTCTCTTCTCTCTCCCTCCCTCTCTGGCTCTTTTCGTCTGCGCATTGTAGATCTCGTTTTCTCACCTCCGGCTATTGGTTGTCAGTCAGCAGGCAATACGCACATTGATGCAATGACAATGGGTTCCTCGGCAAATCCACCCATCCATGCCCGCAATGCGCTGGGCCACCCCAGCGAGCCATTGGGTGGGACGGTCATGAATGTCCTCCTGGCTCTGGTGTCGACAACAGTCATCACAGCTTTTCTTGGTACGCGAGTGGTTGGACCTGTCCGCAGCTGTGCAGATGTGCAGCTGTTCTTCCGCGAACCTAGCTAACCCTCCACAGTTCAGCGCAGCATGAACATCAAGCACTGGAAACGGCTCCCGTATGTCGTGTGGCGTGAGTCCCTTTCCCACGGCAGTCTCTGTGCATGGTATGTCCCCGCTAACAATCGCGTCTGCAAGTCGTGTTCGCCATCTACATCGATTCCTACTGCTTCGTCTTCGCCACTGCCGTGTTGCAGCTGGCGTTCGGTGTTAGCTCTGCGTATTCCGTGTGCTCGGGTGCTATCCTGCTGTGCCTAGTGTGCTACATCACGTCGAAAGTGAGTGCGCCTGGATCTTCTTAACATGCTATGCTGGCTGCTGTATCATGAACTGACAACTGTGCGTCTCTATCAGGTGGTAAGCAATAAGAAACGATGGCTCGTCCATGCACACCCACGCATCGTTCTAACAAGCGCACATTACGGGCTTCGGTAGTTTATCTATCTATTCCTCGTCGAGAAAGCTGTGAGTTCCTCTCCAAGTCACCCACCGTGCGATGGCCTGCTAATGCTTCCCCCAGTACATTATACGAGGATCTACAAAACCACGCCTGAAGTCAAAGCTCTACGTTTTCAACTGCTTTTTCATGCTCGGTATGACTTCTCACTGTCGCCTTGGCCTCGGCACGATGTGTTAACCAAGCCTTTATAGCCATCTACGTTGTGGTCGCGATCCTCAACTTTGTCTTGTAAGTCAGGGACTGGCCGAGTTCACTGGTCCTTCATGCTAATATGGGCGCGATAACAGTCGTATCACATACATCGAAGACGGTGTCTGTGTCATCGGCATGCGCGACGTGGCCATGATTCCGCTGATCTCGTTTGACGCCGTAGTCAACGTCTACTTGACAGTCATGTTTCTGTTTCCGCTCAAAAGTGAGTACAACAACCCTAAGACGGCATGATGCTGCCCTCAGTGGCCTAACATATCAAACAGGGCTTTATAGTTACAGTTGCTCTCAGAGAACCCCGGCACAGCTGCGGCTACGTAGTGTTGCTACTAGGACCTTTATCGGAGCCGTGTGCACTCTGGTAAGCAGTATCACGTAAGCCAGTCTCCGTGTCACAGCTCCGGCACCCTTACTGACCATCCATGAACAGCAATCTCACGGTCCTCATGGCTCTTGGTGGCGAGCCAGGGTGGGTCTGTTTGATTTGTTGTAATAGTGATAGTGAGTCTGCGCCCTCCCAAGATCCCACCCATCATCACTAACACTCCCCCAAAGTCCTCTTCTCTGCTCTGGTCATCCAATGGGTGACCTCAAAGGACAACGCCGGCACGTCCGACTCGGCCAACCGCCCCAACTGCTCCGCAGACCACAACGGCGGCGACCCCGAGGACCACGCCCTGTCCTACATTGACAAGTCCGACGGCCTGCGCAGCCGCAGCGCCCGCGTGTCTGCCTGCCACGGCAACGACCCATCAACCGGCTTCCCCAGCGCGAGCGGCAGTGGTAGTGGCAGTGGCAGTGGCTGCGCCAGCGCCAGCGGGAACGGCGGCGCAGGGACGCACGGCGAGCCGTACAGCGGTCATGCGTTTTCCAACAGCCACACGGCCACCGCGCGCGCAGCCACCATCGACGACGTGTCGCTGTCGTCCGACGACAGCGACATCAAGTACCCGCTGCCGCGCCACCACCGCCACCATCTGCACGCACAGGCGCCCGGCGCCGTCGTCGTCACCACCACCATCCAGCGCGAGAGCAAGCCGACCGAGGCCTTCTTCGAGGGCACTGACAACGAGCGGCTGCTGGCCGGCGCGGGGCACAGTGGCCGCAGCGCGCGCTTCGAGAGGCCCGGCAGCTTGGCGGTTGGTGGCGCCGCGAGCGGCAGTAGTGCTGTAATCGTGACCGCGGCAACAGCAACGGACGAGACTGACCGGTCGGCCGAGTCGGAGGCCGGCTTGCAAAAGTCGTACTTGAGGCATTCGGCGCGCACGAAGATTGCTACCGGGCAAAGGGGAGGAGACGATATCGGGGTCGGCTTGTAGCGCTGCCGTCCAGGGCTTTCCTATGTGTATCTTGAGATTTCATGTTTATAGTTTCACTCAACACCATTTAATGCACTTAGCAAGACAATTAAAAAGAAAGAAGCGGAATCATCACGGTATAGTACTGGCCAATATCAAGATTTATACTTGTGGACAGGCGAAGCAAAATGAAGGACATACAACACTATGGATTCACATGTAGTTACCCATCAGATGGAGTCTGATGTCAGTCTGACTCATCAGGCCAGTATGTCACGTGATGGGTTGGATCCACAAATAACCTGCCTTTATAGGGCAAAAAAGAACACCAAAAATACATACAACACTGGGTATTCGCACGTGGTCACCCACCGTACTACTGATCCAGCGCTCTGTGGCTTGACTAGGGGGGAGCAGACGGGACCCCGTATTTTCCACAGGCTATGGTCGTATGTGATAGCCAGTAGAGATATACTGGACTATAACTCATATTGTGAAAGGGGAACAGAGGAAGAAGCTGTCAAAGGTTGGACCACTGTATACATGTGCACATACATCCTATCCTATATGACCGAATATCTGTACATCTGGCCCCGATATGTTCATCTTCCGGCTCTTATGTGACCAGCTATGTGACCAGCAAGCTTTCCCATACTACAGTACCCCTCCTGTCGGCCATCAAGTGCGGAGTCTATGGGGAGTCATGCCCTCGCGCGGATGAGTGATATTCCAGCCCTCGAGGTCTTCCCGGTCCAAGGCTCGCAGAGTTGCCCGCTCCACCAGGCTGTAGTCGCCGTCTGGACGGTAAAAGTTGAATGGCTCTTTCAGGCCAACGGGAGGGTTGGTGATGATCCGGAGATGGCGCAGATTGTTGTTAGAGGCGGTGTGGAGGATGAGAGGGTGCAGGAGGAAGATGTCGCCCACGTCACCGCAGGCTTCCACGAAGTTGACGCACTAGAAGAACGAGGTTAGTTGGCGGATGTGATTGGCTTCATACCCTGCTGCCTTCACACCCTGCACGTCGGACGTCAGATGGGTCAAATGGAACTTACGCCGTGCGCCATTTCACTGTATCGCGATGTGTGCTTGCCAATCTCAATGTTTCGGAAGTCGGGGGAGTCTCTCGGGTCCATCAGCGGGGACACGCCGGCCGGGTTCTCGTACAGGTGGTTAGCCAGGATCGGCATGGCCTCCGGGCAGATGACAGTACCACCCGCGCCAGGCGCAATGTCCGTGAACAGGGGAATGGCTAGTAGCCCCTGCTCGGGGCTGTCCAGATAGTGCACAAAGAAGTCGCCGTCCACATGCCACCCCCACAGGTCGTGCGGGGTCTCGGGCTCGCCTTCTTTGTCTGCGCTTCCGAGGTTGACAATCAGCGCATCTTGCCACCACCTGGCCGATTCCAAGATGCGGTCTTCGCCGCCGCAGAGCTCGCAGATAGCCGCCCACGCCTTGGGAGCGAAATGCTGGACATTGAAGGTCTTCTCACCGCCCATGTGAATCTTGTCCTGCGTCCAGGTGGACTTGTCGTCGGGGTCCATTCCTAGTCTCTCCCACACGTTGCCAGTGACGGCTTCGGCCTGCTGGCGGGTGAAGCAGCCTTTGATATGCAGCCATCCATTCTGCACAAAAAACTCCTTTTCTTCTTCGCTGAGGATGCCGGACATGGTGATGGCCGTGCGGTGGGTGTCTGTAGATAGTAGGCAATATGCACAGCAGGACACGTGGTGTGGTGACTAGGAACAGGGCGGTACTGATATTTATACAGCAAACGGGCACACTGGCGTCATGCGTGCCTTATCTCTCTCTCGATATCTGCTATCCCTCTTCTTTGCACCTCGATCAGGGCAGAGTCCGTGGAAAACACTCAAGCCATGGCGTGGGCGGGCAATTCGAGTCTCGATGGACGCGTGTCTCTAGACTTTTGGCCGTGATCCATGACCGTGCATGGCTGGTAAATATTTACGTACACGATGTAACCCTGGCTTTAAGGTCACCAAGAAACCCTAAAAGTCCAACGTTACTTCAGGTGTCTGCAGATTCTCACAGCTTTGCTTTCATCGTCAAGTTCGCAGTGCAGCGCATCGGAGCGCATAACCCCAACGCCCACGAAAAAATGTCGCCACCGCCGCACGGCCATCACGCAAGCAGCAATGAAGACGACGATTACAATTCCGCCGAAGACTCGGACTTTGCGCCAGGCAAGGCTGAAGATGTCATCTCAGAAAGTGACGGCTCAGACCACGAGATCGCTGTCCAGGCGGAGGTGAAGAAAAAGCCAAAGCAATCCAAGCGGAAAGTCCATGGCGATGACAACTACGATGGCGATAACGACAGCGATGGCAATGGCGACGGCGACGGCGACGAGGGGTTCGAAAACTCGGGGGACGAAGTCATCATACGCAGAGGGAAGACCAAGAAGCAGCGACGACACACAACCAACGCGGAAGACGAAGGCGGCGAAGGCGGATTGATCAAGACCCGGAGCCAGAGAGCCACCGAGTGAGTCCGCTTCCGCACAAATAGCACGAGCCCGGCCTCTATTGTGCGCCCCCCAAACAGCTCCAAAAGAACACAAGTGCTGACATAACCGAATCGCGCAGAAAGGCAGAGCGCAAGGCAGCGTTGCCCTCCGGCCCAGTTACTATCGATGTCGACACTGTATTTGCCAGTATGATGGCAGGCTCATTCTCAACAGCAAAAGCCTCCAACCCGAACCCCGATACCGCCAACTCTATCAAGCAACAAGCATCAACGTCCGCCAATATGATGCCTTCATCCACGCCACAAGTCGAGACTGGCTACACGTCTCCTCCACCCGCCCCCGATGTGGACACGATTCTGATTAAGCGCAAATACAACTTTGCCGGCAAAGTCCACACGGAAGAAAAGCTCGTGGCACGTTCTTCAGCTGAAGCCAAACTGTATCTCGACTCTTTGACTCCGCAAGAAGTCGAGGCCGTACTGAGCAACAACGCAGTCGCAGGGTCAATCTCTGATAACGAACGAGACCTAATCGAAAGAGTCCCCCGAAAAGCTTTCCGCTCTCGCTTTGAACCTGCCATTGAGCAAGTCACCCAGCGCCCTGATCTACAGCTTGGTGTAGCTTTGCGCCTACAGGCCCGGGAAGAAGCCAAGGCGGCGGCGGCGGCAGCACAAGCAAAGAAGCTCAACACTGTCGAGAAAAGCAGAATGGACTGGGCTGGCTATGTTGACAAGGAGGGGCTCAAGGACGAACTTGTCCTGGCTGGCAGGGCCAAGGGCTCGTTTGCAGAGCGACAGGACTTTTTGGCACGCACCGAGGCTAAGAGGGAAGACGAGGCAAGAAGGGCACGCATATCTGCTCGGTCCCAGCAGCAGCAGCAGCAGGCCTTATGAAAAGTATTGCGCGGTTGAAAAAGAAAGAACGGAAACTCTCCATCTTTCTTTGTGTGGCATTACGGTTGATGGGAAAGAGATATCTAAGCCCCCGTGCTTTGCATTTCACGTCCACCCAGTCATACAACCCCGCCTTGATAACGCAGCCAAATCACAACTTTGCGGCGGGTTCCCCTAGGGTAACATCAGAGAACGGAAGACCCAGATAGCTATACACATGGCTCAAGCGGTCACTCCCAAAGAAATACTCGACTTGGCCGTCTTCCCTCTGTGCGACCATCCACGGCGCACCAAAGGCACCCTGCTTGGCGGCCGTTTCAGTAGCTTGTCTCAGCTGCTGCTTAATCTCGGGCGTCGCAGTAGCTTCAAACATGCGTCGAATTTGTGCTTCGTCCAGTCCCTCAACTGCGAGGAGAGTGCTTTTGAGAACGTCCAAGTTGTTGATATTGGCGTGAGGGGGCGTCCAGAAGGCGGTGAACAGTGCGGCAATAGCAGCGTGGTAGATCTGGGGACTGTGCTCGGCTTTGATGACGTGTAACGCCCGCAGAGGCACCAAGTCGTTCGCCATGGCCATGAAGTCATCAGGGAACTTCATCGAGAGCCCCAGCCGCTCAGCCGATCGGCGAAAGTCTTGCCTGAGATAGGCCCCCTTTGCCTTGTTTGTCCAAGGCGGGCTGTTCTCTAGAGACGCACGGCGGGAGTCAAAACAGTGAGCGAAACAATCTCTTTGCTAGTTCGGTAAAACTTACTACTGGCATTCAAGATGCCGCCCAGCAATACGGGCACAAAGCTGGGCCTGGTGTTAGTAACGCTGCAGTAGAAGCCGGCAACACTGGGGTTTATTTACTTGACATGGACTCCATGAGCTTCGAGTTTGGAGAGCAAAGGCCTGAGCTCAGTAAATAGATAGTAGCTATAAATTGACGCTGTGGTAACGATTAGCGTGCTGGCTTCACAGTAACAGCGTGTTACAAGAAGGTGTACCTATGTCGATGTTCACAGTCAACTTCTTGTTGCTCATGCTTGCGATGATGTGCTGGAATAGGGAATAGGTGTGAAGAAGGAAAACAAAAATAAAGTCAAAATCACAAGACTTCCTACTCCAAGTTAAATCCCTGCATTTTCACGACCAAGGGATAAATCTCCAGCCGAGGCTCCGGCAGATACGGATCATGATCTTGCTTTTATAAAAAAAAAAGCCTGTTTTTCTTTGTTTGCCCTACACGGAGCTAACAGGTGCAAGCCAGAAAATAAAGTACAGAAAAAAACATGACGAGTTGACAAAAAGAAATGTTGACAAGAACGAGATTCGAACTCGCGCGGATTGCTCCACTGCGAAGGTTTTTCAGAAGAGAAGGAACCTGAACACAGCGCCTTAGACCGCTCGGCCATCTTGCCTAGATTGATTGATGGATATGAGGTCCGCTAAAACTATCTGTGAGGGAAGTTTCGGTAGCTTTACGGTTAAACGCCATCCAGCCAACAGGCTATACGCATCACAAAGCAAACAGTCAATACAGACAGACAATTGGTACAATTAATGCAAAATAAACAGACATGGTGCTCAAGAGAAATCCAAGCCATGTCCCAGATATCCCAACCCCACAGAAAAAAGAAACGAAAATACAACAAGCCTACAGCATGTACATCTGAGACAAGGCAAACAAAGCACCCATCCACACACATTCTCTACCTCTCTCACCCGGGATCTTCCCTCCCTCACTGGCTTGATACCAGCTGGCCCTGTGTATCCTCAATGTCGCCAATGACGTCATTGAACACACTAGTCAGGTCCTCCAACACCTTGATTCTGTTCCACTCGCCACGTGTGCGCCAGATCTCATCCATCAGCTCACGGCCAATCTGTTCCAACTGATCGATGGTGCATCCCGACGTGCGCTCCGTGACTTGTGCCAGCAGCCGGTCAATCTGTGCCTGGGCGGGTCTGACGGCGCTTTGTGACAGCGTGGTGGAATTGCCCACGCTGCTATTATTGGCGCTGGTATCGGCCATGGGATCATAGCTGAGGTCGCGGCCGGTTCGTGCAGGGCTGTCGGCCGCAAGGGGCCCGGCTTGATTGATTGGCAAGGTCGGCCGGTTGCCAAGGACGG
Organism: Chalaropsis ovoidea; assembly: GCA_038407185.1. NCBI lineage: Eukaryota > Fungi > Ascomycota > Sordariomycetes > Microascales > Ceratocystidaceae > Chalaropsis > Chalaropsis ovoidea. The sequence continues at coordinate 18,778 of JAXHKQ010000145.1, read as the reverse complement.
AGCTGCCATCAAAGGCATCTGACATTGGCTGAGTGTCAGGTAGATCGTCATTGCGCATGCTGGTGGCCACCTGCGTTGATTCAGAATCCTTCGTGGCTGCTACACCGTTGGCCAGATCTGATGCCACAACGCCGCTGGTCGGCGTGGACGCCGCCGAAGCCTTTTGAGACAAGGGCAGACTTTTCATTGTCGTAGAAATAGGGACCGACGTGGGCGGGGTATTGATTAAGCCGTTTCGAACAGAGGCATTAGACTCATCCATCCCGCCCATGGGAGTATCCTCTTGTGCCACTGTGACAGTTGTGGTTTCAGTCCCGTCAGGAGTCAGAGGAGAGGGTCCAATCAGTTGGAATCTCGCCGTCGTCCTGATTCCGGGGATCTGTTCTCCCAAAGTCACAGGGCCGGCGGAGTCACTGTCTTCATTAACAATGGTAATGTCGGACTGAACAGCAACCACAGCCCCTTGTAGGGCCTTTTTCTTCCGGAGTCTTTCCTCGGCCTCCCGAGCACGAACCAGTTGTCGTTGATACAAAGACTCCCAGTCAACTTGGCTCGTGGTCTCGATGCTCGCTACATCAACCTCGACATTGCTTACAAGCTCATTGGCCTTGAGCGTGCGTTCTTTATCTCCGATATTGCGCGAATCCTTGGCCAACGTGCGTATATCAAAGAGAAAGTCCCCTGGGCGGGCATAGAATCCATTCGACAACCTCTCTTCAATCGTCGTAGTCTCGAGGTTGTAGTATATCTTTTCGGTTTCGTTGTCAAACAGCACATCAACTCCGTACTTGTCCTTGACGATCTTGTACCGCTTCTGGTCAGAAGGGATCTGGTCAAGAATATCTGCAGATACAAATGAGGGGTCCGACTGGTTGTATAAGTGGTGGAGCTGCGAAAACGGAATGACGGGCTGGCGGAACTTGCGGTAGCGTCGGTTGATCTGGTCCATGATAGGCTGTAACAGGACTTTGAGTTGGTTGAGAAGCTGGCGATCTCGTTTCAGCAAAGCCTTGATCTCATCTTTCGAGGGCTCCCGGGGCGGCGGCGGGGGGGCTACAGGGAGGACCTCAAGCACACGCTTGCGGCGGTTCTCGGGGTTTGGGAAGTCTGTAGGCTCTTTTGAAACAAGCGAGGTCACAGCCTCAAAGAACGTCCGCCGCTTGGAGTTGCTTGGTCGCTCAATCCCCACAGTGTTTTTCTGTGTAAAGCTAAACAGGTCCTTGATCAGAGTGGGAGGAAGCTCCTTTCTGCTGCAATCCGCAGTGGCTAAAAGCAGGACAGGGTCTGAAGCTGGGATAGCCTTCAGCATTGTCCGGAAAGTCAAGTAAGCCAGCGTGTTCTCTATGGAAGCAAACCACATCTCAACATTCGGAATGAATATGACACTGGGCTTGTGTCGCCGGATTTCTGTGAACTGGGAAACAATGACTTGCTCCATAGAACGGCCATCAGCCAACAAGGAAGCAAAATCAAAAGTCTGCACGTGAACGCCTTCGAGATAGTGAAGCAGTGCTTGAGCCAAGTACGTCTGTCCCATGCCAGATTCGCCATGGATGAGCAACCTGGGACGAAACACGCGCGAGCGCTCAAACTCCTGGTGGAGATTCTCACGTCCAAACCCGTGATCAGCGTCATCGTGTTGTTCGTACATGGCTTCCTCCAATGCCGTAATCTTCTTTTTGCGGGGAAAGCAACTGTCCAGGGCAGACTTGATAGTGCCCAGCTGATCTTGTAAAAGAGGCGCAATCGAAGGAGGCAAAGGTGTGGCCACAGAAGACGCCGATCTTTCTGACGATGGGATCATGCCCTTGATGGAGATCATGAAATCAGTAGCATGGACATTGATTTTGCTGGCGTCGACAATCAGCTTTTCCGTTGACGCGTAGATTTGAGGGTATGCGCGTTGGATCGAGTTCAAGGCTGCTTCGGTACACAAAGCTCTAAGGTCGGCACCTCCATATCCCTTGGTGCTTTCAGCAAGTTTGTCCTTGAAGCTATCTGCCAGACCCCAATCTTTCGTGTGGATGTCGAGAATCGATTTGCGAGCACCAAGATCAGGAAGAGGGAAATAGAACTCGCGGTCAAACCGGCCCGGACGGCGAAGAGCAGGGTCAATGTTGTCAGGTCTGTTGGTGGCGCCAATGACAATAACCTGACCACGACCATCCATTCCATCCATGAGTGCCAGCAGAGTTGATACAATAGAGGCATGGATCTGCTCTTGCTTGCTGGATCGTACAGGCGCCAGACCATCAATTTCATCGAAGAAGATAATACTGGGCTGTGTACGACGGGCCTCTTCAAACAAAAGGCGAAGCTGCTTCTCTGCTTCACCCACCCATTTGGACAGGGCATCTGCACCTTTGCGCATGTAGAATGAAATCTTCTTGCCGCCCGAGGTAACAGAATTGGACAGAGCACGAGCAAGAAGTGTCTTACCAGTACCAGGAGGACCGTGGAACAGGACACCTCGAGGAGGAGTAACGTGGAAGCGCTGGAAGAGCTCAGGGTACAGCAGAGGCAGCTGCACCATCTCTTTGAGCTTGTCGATATGTCCCTCAAGACCACCAACTTTGCTGAAATCAACGCTCAGGTCAACCCCCAGGGGGTCAGCATCAGCCAAAGCCTTGTGGTTCTTGAGTTTGCCTACATTAGGCGCCGCACCAGCAGGATCTATACCACCAGCGCCACCGAGAAGACCACCAGCTGATCCAGAGGCAACACCAACGTTCCCTGCATCGTTGGAACGCTGGCCCATTTCATCATCACTGCTGTCAGAGTCGACACCGCCGGTGGCACCAGTGCCCCAGGGGCCCCCGAGTAAGGCGCCACCAGCAGTGGCACCACCAAAGGGACCATATGTCGAGTTGAGAGGCCGCTCCCATGTAGCAGCGGCACCTGTGCGGCCACCCCTGCGGCGGGCGGGAGCGGGTGCTGGATCATCGGCTTCATCTTCTTCCATGGTCACGGTGTTTAGAGGCGCCATGAAGTAAGAGCCAGCAGGCTTAGCAGCAGCTCGTCTGCGCTTAGAAGGCTCGTCGTAAATGATTGAGGGTGAGCGCTCCCGCCGACGCCGACGAGAGGATCGGTTGCCTTTTGTGAGCTCATGAAGTTCTTCGGCAAGCTCGTCTTGGTCCAAATCTTCCTCGCCAGATTCATCAGAAACGTGAGTAGACTTGGCCTTACGAGGGGGTCTACCTCTCCGTCTGGGTAAAGGAGACTCGATTTCCTCATCCTCGTCATCATCGTCAGGCTTCTGCTTGTTTTTGTTCTTGTCTGAGTTGTCCCCATCTGACTCGTCATCATTGGGTTCAAAGTCGCTACCAGCATCTGCATTCTTCTTTACTCTGCGAGTAAGACGTCGTGAACGGCCACTAGCCTCTGTTTCTTTTTTGATGTCCGTGTCCAGGTCGTCGTCTTCATCGTCAGCAATAGTAGCACGTCGACCTCGTAGTCGGCGGGTTACTGGAATGTCATCCTCGTCTTCATCCTCATCATCTACTTGAGGGGTAACTTCTGCGGACCGTGCGTTGTCGTCGACCTTGCTGTCCGAGTTATCTCCCATGTTCACATCATCCAGTTTCGGGTTGGAGTCAACGAGATCAACTTCATCCCCAGCCACAATGGGATCGCTGTCGGGGATAGTGTCGTTGTAATTGGGGGTTTTCATACCCTTCATCCCACGGGAAGAACGAGTTGGGCGGGCCATTTCGGTAGCGTTACTGCCAGTAGAAGCAACGGTATGACTGGATCCAGGGCGTTGGCTTGCGTCGTCTTTGAGCTCTTCGGTGCGAGCTCTAGTGGTCTGTGCAAAAGTTTCCAGTTTCTTGGCAAGCTTTGTCGGGGATAGTTTGAGTCGCACAATGTAAGAAGTTGGCGGGTTGGTAGGAGTTTTAGATCCGTCAGATAGTTCGTCTCGATCGCTTTCTTGAGCGGCGCCTTCGGCAGCAGATTCTTCTTGTTCTTCAGCAACCAAGTCCTCGTCGGAGTTATCACTAGATTCAATCCAGTTGTGTTCTGCGGCAGCAGCTCTGCGGGTACGACGACCGGCTTTATTCAAGGGGATGTTCTCTTCAGATTCACTAGATTCGTTGTCTTCAACGAAGTCTTCAGAGTCGCTGTCAAGACTCTCTTCGTCTTCGATATCGGATCCGTGATAGCCTCCTCGAGGGCGCTTGGAGCGGGCGTGGCTGATGTTTTTGTTGTTGTTTTTGCGATTCTTCTTTTTGATTCGGCGGGGGCTGCTGTCGGGAATAGGCTCGAAGTTCTCGTCGTTAGAATCCGACTCGTTCGGATCGAATTCCTCAAACTTGCGCTTGCTGTTCATGATTTGAGGGCCAGTACCAAGGTGGGAATTCTAGCTTTGCACAGCTAGAGGGCAGGGCGGTGGTTGAAGACCAGGTCTTGTGCGTATTTAGCAAGAAATAACACACATTAGGTCTGATTTTATGGTACGGGTGCAAGTGACAAGCGAAGGAGAAAGTTATGACGTCGTCGAGTGAAGCTGTAGGAGCGAGAATATGAGGTTTCTGCATGATAGGTCATGGTTAGCGCAGGCTCATATGCAGTATGCGGCCAAGAAATATCCGATGGCACGTGCAAGCAAGCAAGTCTGTACAAGCTAAGAGTAAAGGTTTGCGAAGAAACGATGCCATCAGGGTTGTAGAAAAGGGCGAAATGCGGCCAGCGTGGACTCGAGATGCCATTGTGGTGTTTCCTTTCGTGGGATAGCTGAATTGAGGCTTACGAAGAAGGCGATGTGACGTACAAAATAGAAGGTATTATGGTTTCAGATGACTTTTTAGCTGCTGCAACGCAGGCAAATATCACGAAGCGCAACTCGGTAGGTTGACGTGCCGTGTGCAGAAAAAAAGAAAGTTCCGCACAACGCAAACCAGGTCGTTTTTGGTGTATGACAAGATAGCAACAGTTAGTGTGTGCTGGTAGGAAAACAAACTCCGCGGCCGATGGACGTGAGCTCGGGTGCGCCAGTGAGTCGAGATTCTGGTGTGGGAGAATAGAGGAAGGAGGAAAATAATCGTGATGGAAGCTGGTCGGACTCCTTTGAAAATGGTTCGCCAACGTTCTCTTGTTCTGTATCAAACAGAGCCCGGCTGAAACAAGCAGGCGAGAGAGTCGCGTCAAGACCCTCATGGTGAACAATGGACAGACAAGTGGGTCATCAACCGTCACGTGGCCTGCAGTCCAGGGGCTATGGGTGCTTTGATTGGTTGAAATGGCGTGCTTTGTCATCAGTCTGCCTGATCCGGATTTTAACCGCCACATCGGCCCCTGGCTTTTTAACGGCCAAGTACTTCATCGACTCCATTGACGGGGCCGTGATACAAGTTTCCAAGCCAATGCTCTAAGCATCTAAGTCGCAAATTGAGTGCTTCATCAACACCCTTCAGAGAGCTGTAATTTGCCAATGCGCCAAGTTGAATTGTATTTTGTTCGCCGAGGAAAATCGGCCATCAATGATACCACTTGCGTCGCGTAAGTTTGACGCGTCACCTCATGTCATTTTCGAGTACAGAATCTCGGCCAGAGTTCTGTTATTTCAGAAACCATTGCTTCGGCGTGATCGCATTCTTCATGCTGAGCTTCGTGATTTTTTTTTTGGTCAAGCTTTGAGCCTCGCGATAGCTCCTTTAGAGGCGGCAAATCCAGCCCTACTACTTTTCCCCTCCCCCAGATCCGGCAGCAAGGCCCAGAAGAATAGCCGGCCCCGTTTCAAAATCTGTAGCTCAAATGTGGCCTATTATAAGTGGGGCCTGCAAAAATCTGCAGCCAGCCAGCCATTGATGTGGCTGGACTTGAGTAAAGCCATTGTGGCTGCTTAGGCTTGCTGATTGATTTGTTAGGGTTATCCAAGATTTTGGCGACTTTTTGCATCATTGAGGTTGTAGTTAGGAAGAGATGAGAGTTGTCCGATGTCATGAGAAAGATGTGAAGAACGTGAACATGAAAAAGATGTAAAGAACGCGACCATGAGGAAAAGACTATTCGAAAGTCTTGCCGTTGAAGATGCCGCCCGCCCTTCTTGTTAGGCCTGGGTTGATGCATTCAGATATCGGTTAAAATGTCATTGACACTAGCACAGCGCCCTGCGAACTTTGTACACGATAACCAGGCGAAAACAAAATTTTAGCCGAAAGGGAGATACGAGATGGGGAAGTGAGGAAGTGGAGGAAGTTCTCACATTGAGGTGTATAACGAAGAGCGTGAACTGGTATGTGAATCCTCGGAATCTTTCTATGTATGTCGTAGCAGAGAAGCGGAAGTTTGTGAGAGCCATTGATGGGTGTCAGTTCCGTCACTCCAAGGGAATGAGATTGGGATTCTAAAAAAAACATGTCATGGCGGGAGAGAGATAGAGTGTTTGGTGTTGGTCTTCAACCTGCCATAATGATGTCATCGAATTCCGCGATAGGACGAGCTGGCCCCTTCTTCCGCGAGTGGTAAGTTTAAGCCGCCACATAAGATTCATACAAGGTTTTGAAGAGGATGAGACGAGGTGAATACGATTTTCTGCTTGAAAAAATATATAAAGTTGTGACAAAACTCGGTCTAATGCAGGTAAGATGCAGAAGTCCCTCATGCTAGGATGGATGCTGGACGTGGAGCTATACCAGCACTAGCTGTCAGTTGGCCAGTGCACAGCATCATGGCAAGAGGGAAGAAAAGAGACATAAGAGGAACGAATGTGATCAATGCAGAAAGGCCACTCAGCAAGTTGTCAGCTGGCTCCGATTACGAGTCTGATGAGTGTACGCGGAGGCGACCCGGGTTGTTGCAGTAGCTCGTGTCGACAGACTCCAGACGCAGAAACAGAGAGCAGGATTGGATGCATGTATGGATACTTGCGATTGCCGTGCCCCGTTAGAGATAAATGAAACAAAGCTATAAGGAAAAAAAAAGAGTGAAAGTCTGCAAGGCAAACTGGTGTGCCAAGACAGCAAGGCTGAATTTCAGACGATGGGCGTATTTGAAGAGCACATTGGGCCGCTGAGGACTTCGGCATTGCATATTGAGAGCGGAAAAGAGGGGCTAGGCCAAAACGGACCCAAGATTTAAAAAACCCCCCCCCCCCCCCAATAATAGCGCAACGTCATGCTGTTTGACATGTGGGAAAAACAGCGCGCATTGGCCGGCTTGCTGCATTGCCAGGCCGGGCTCGTGCCCGTGTTGATTGTGGTTTTATACTCACAAGCCAAGTCATTGACGGCACTAGGGAGAAAAGGCCATCTTTGACCTAGTGTACAAAGTCTCGGTCGGGGCCAAACAGAAGAAAAGCCCCGCCAAGGCCAGCTCGCAGAAGCTATATGGGAAACAGGACTGGCGGCAAATGATGTCGAAAGAAACGCCCGGGCCAGCACAGCTGGTACAGGCAGCAGAGTAGGAGCACGGGGCTGGGCTTTTGGCTGCATATGTTATCAGCAGTCAGTCAAAAACAAAGTCAGCGAACGCGTCTTTTTTCTTGTCCTCATGACAGTGATACCATGATATCAATGGCCAGGTACATGGTGTTACAGGCACCATTGTTCTTGGCATGTACAGTACCGAAGGGAGAGCGGGAAAAAGGAGAAGGTGAAGCTGATTTGATAGGCAGAGAGAATCATGAATTACGAGGAAAGAATAGGCTGGTAGCATGAAGAGGGCCAAGTTGTGTGTGGGTAGCAGCATGTTTCGCCACCCCGGGATGTTCTAAAAAAAACAAGGAAAAAAAAGCAACCATGGGCTGAGATGTAAGACGGGAAGATGGCGTTAGATTGACGGAGCGCGCATTTATGTTTTTCTTTTCGGCCCAAGAAGAAGAGAATGGAGATGAAGATTAAGACGGCAAGAATGAGAAGATTAAGACGGCGAGAATGAGAAGAAAGAAGCAATCTGTCATTTGTCTACTGGCCAGTAAAATGGCTGCAATTCATCGAAAGTTCTCGTCTTTTCGTTGCCTTTGCAGTTTCCTATTTCATTATTTTCCCTAGTGTTCGCCCGGCTTATAGTACCACTCACTGTTGCGCGCCCAAATAAGCCCCTCATTTATCTTGGGGACCCCATTTATTTTTCCCGCCTCGGAGCGGAAAGAAGTGCCAAGGATCCCCGATAAGAGGACAAGACAGGGCGGATAAGTGGGGACATGGAGTGGGGGAAGAAGGGGGGAAAACAACGACAAACGGGAAGAGAAAAAGGAAAAGAAAAAAGAAAAAGAAAAAAGAAAAAGACAAAAGAAAAAAAGACACTGTTCTACACTTGGGCACCCTTAGGCTGCTGTTCAGACTCCAGCATACTTTCTTTTGTTGCTGCTGCCAGCTGAGTGTAGAAAGTACATACACCTGGCTGTTTACTACCTGCCCATCCCATCCTGCTCGTAAATCTGCGCGTCCTTGTAACACAACCAGACCCACGGCTCCGATAGTGCTCATGGAGTGCAGTGCGCTTTCAGGTGGGGAGAAAGGGAAACGGAAGGAGGGGGAGGCACGGGCTCGCTGCTATGGAACTGCGACTGCGAGGCCCGGGGCAGCAATATAAGGAAGGGCCTGCGACCATTTCTTTTTTTCGTTTCTTTTCTCCTCGACAGACTCTTTCTCTTCAACTTTGGTCTTCTTTGCTTTTTCTTATTAGCAGCTTGTTACTTCCTGGCTTACACGATCCTGTCGCTGTGTTATTTTCTTGATATAACTTGAACTCTACACAAGTTTCCCTTTTCTCTTCTCAAGCCACGTCACTGCGGCTATTTTTCCTCTCTTCTCAAGCCACTGCGTCTACGCATATTTCTCCCCTCCTCTTGATCCACAGCGTCACGCGTCTATTTTACCGCCCCTTCCTCACTATTTGCAATCCCCACCCCAACACCTCAATATGCTTTACTCTCAGGGCCCCACTCCCGTCTCTACGGACAATGACGACTTTGCCTTGTTTGAAAAGTCCTTGGTAAGCATAACCAACCGGGTTATATTGTGTAACTGTATATTTACATACGCACACTCGGATCTTGATTCTAACAAGTCTCCCCCCCCCACGTCCAGCGAACCAGCTCGGTTTCATCTGAATCCTCGCTTGACTCCCTTACACCCACATATCGCGGCTCTTTTTCTTCAAGCATCTCACGCACGGTGTCAGTTTCTGCAGACAACAACAAGCATAACAGCAAGAAACCCACCAACACCAACACTCACAACAAGAACAAGAACGTGTACACGAGCTGTGGCCGCCACACTGACCAGTTCCTCTTTGATGGTCCGTCGCTTGCAGGCCTCGTCAGGTCTTTATTCTGGCCCCAGTAGGACTCGACTTTGACGTGCGTGCCTGTGATTGTTGTTTGTGATCGAAGACTTTCGACTTGCTTGTATCGCCTGTTTGCCAGTTCCCACCTCCGCCCCTTCATTTCCTTGTGCACATATTTATAACGAATCTCACGACTTCCACTTTGCATACACACCCCGACGAGCATGACGCGGCCTCGTGGACAGGCCCATTCCATTGTGTCTTCTATTATTGTTCTTTTTCTCTTTTTGTCTTGGCATTCTTCAAACCCTAGCGCGCTTGTGGTGTTAAGCGCCATGGTGGGGGGGACTCTGATGTCTGTCAGGACAAGAGCAAGTTTCACAAGTTTTCTTGATTATTAATGAAAAAATCATCATGTAATGTATTTGCCGTACTTGGGCTTTTGCTTTAACCAATGCACTAGAGTGACTGTGTATTTTTTTCCCCACTCTTCTCTTCTCTTTTTTTTCTTCTTTTCTTTTGCATATGAAATTGAAGAGGAGATTGAGATTTGATCGTCACTAAGAATAAAAGAAGGTTAAGATTTGCGCCCCCAAGCCGCTGATTCCGTCCAATCACAGCGCCACGTTTACTCTGTATCAGGGGCGTGCGCATTATTCGACAGCAAATCCAGTTTTGGGGCGGGCGCAATCAGGAACAGCAACAATGTGATGATCAGTGGACACACATGGTGTCAAAGCATGAATGCAAGGCGATCGACAGTGAAGAGTCTTGAGGCAAGTCAAGACAGGGCAAGACAAAGAAAATGGGCTTGGTAAAAAAGGCTTGGTAAAAAAGACTTGCGTAAGTTGTTGTTAAATCGTGTGAACGTTGTATATAGTGGTATATATCTATTTTGGGACCCGCCAGCATGTGTATCCTTGGAACCAGCCATTGTTTATATGAATGCGCAATGCGTATGTATGTACTTGAAGGGAACAGAACAAAAGAAAAAAAAAGAAGAAGAAAAACAGAGGCAAAAAGGAGCCTAAGTAGTAAATCACAACAGAAAAACAAAAGTCCTGCTAGATCCAGCTATCAAGAACGAGATGGAAGGGAAAGAAGAAGGAAATAAGGCATCAAAAAAGAACAAGAAAGAAGAGAAATCAGAGATGAGGAAGTCTCTATGCGCCGCCTCGCCTCAACTTGGCGTAGTGCGGTGCTGCTCACGGCGCCGTGTTGGTACGCGGCCATGTCCGAAGCCAGAGTACAGTGGCTTAGACAGCCTGGGAGCCCTGGATGAAGCGGGCGTTGTACTTCATGATCTTCTTGACCTTGGTGTAGGTGGCCTGGGTGACGAAGAGGAGTTCGCTGGCAACGTTCCAGGAGACGCCCTCGGAGCAGGGAGGCGTGGTGAGAGAACCGGAGTAGCGCATGATGGGGCCTTGCAGCAGGGCTCTGATCTCGTTGTAGTCCAGGTTCTTGGTCGGGGCAGACAGACCGTCCTCGGTGACCTGGTCAACGTTGGCAAAGGAGTTCTCGAGGAAGGGGCTAACACGGCGGTTGCCAGTGGCGATATCGATGAGGATGCCAACGACAGTCAGGCGGGATTCTAAAAAAGAAGAGAAGCAATGTTAGTTGGCTGCTACAGAGCGGCGACAGGTGAGAGGCACTAGAAAGTGCTCAAGGCGGTGCTGTACTTACGATCATCCTGGAAGACAAAGTGAACCTCCAGAGGTCTGTTCATGCCGTCGATGAAGTGCTCTGAGGGCGTGTGGAAGTGGAACTGGACTAGATTGAGCTCGGGAACATTGGGCGAGCTGGCGAGCGTGCCGTTGCGAGGAGCCGCTCTAAGAGTGACCTTGGAGCCGCTGACTTGGAGAGTGTCCTTGACGTTCTCGAGCGTGGCAATCTCTCCGTTGGGGCCATTGAACCGCAGCAGCTCGCAGCCGGGCTGGGCAGTGGCCTTCTTGAGGGCAATGGGCGACTGCTGGGAGCCGCTGCCGCAAAGAGAGAAGTCGGGAGACAGGCTGCCCCAGTTCAGCGGGCCGTTTTCACCGTAGTAGGAGTAGGGGATGGGGTTGGACTGGCGGCGGTAGAGGTCGGTGTTGTGGTGGCAGGCGGCAGAGGCGAGGCCAAGGAAGGAGAAGAGGGCGGCAGAGAATATCATTGCGGCGGTTGTGGGTGCGGGTGAGTGAGTGAGTGAGTGAGTGAGTGAGTGAGTGAGTGAGTGAGTGAGTGAAGTGAAGAGAAGAGAAGAGAAGAGAAGAGAAGGAGAGAGAAGATGCAAAGGGCAGACAGTGATGTATATATATATACAAAAGTGAGTGAGTGAGTAGGTGAGTGGGTGGTATATGTGCAAGTATAGAGGAGAGCGAGTGTAGTAGAGGTTGTTGTTCTTGTTGGTGATGGTTCTTCTGTTTCTGTTTCCTCAAAATCCGGGGGAAGTGTTCTCGTCTTTATACAATCGACAACGACAGCTTCGGATGTTTCTTCTTCTCTTCCACTTCCAGCCTCCAACACGGAGGGAGGGCTAGACCATCTCGTCGCATCCCCACGTCCTATCCAAGCTCCAGCGCGTCCAGCGCTTCCAGGAGAGGAGTCAAAGCCCCGCTGACCTCGTCTCGTCTCTCTCTTCCTTCATCTTGACCTTCCTTGTCCTTGGGCTTGTTGTCTCCTTCGTCTTGTTGTCTCCTTCGTCTTGTTGTCTCCTTCGTCTTGTTGTCTCCTTCGTCTTGTTGTCTCCCCATCATCTTCTTCTTCTTGTTGTTGTTGTTGTTGTTGTTGCGTGCTGCTTAATCCGAGAATGGGATCGTGATGCTGACCCATGGCTGAGATTACCGAGCAGCTCTATGCCAAGAATGGCTTAAGCGACCCCTGATATTTGCCTCTCTCATCCATCATGAACTTTTTATTTCATGTCGGTTTTTTTTGGCTTTTCTTTTTCGTCCGACCACTTGCCCAGCGATAGCCAAGCTCTACGCCAATGGCCAAGTGAAGCAAGATAGACGGTCCCCAGGAACTTGGCGACAAAGGCCAAGAAACAGGCTAAAAGCAAGGGCTCTAGGTCCGAATGGGGCATAGAGAAGAGGGGGGCCCTGAAACCGCAGCGGGCAGAGCGAAAGAACTGACAAAAGAGAGAAACACAAAAAGAAGCTAAAGCTAGAAGAGACAGAGGGCGCCGGTCAAAACTATGAGCTTCCTCCTAGTCACTTGGATCTCAGGAACCTGACGTGGGACTTTTCTTTTTTTTTTTTCTGTTCTCTCTGCGGCTCTCTTGGATATCGTGGAGTATAGAAACGGTTGTCCTGCTAGTGGGCTGCATGATGACATGGCAGCAACAGAAGGAGAATAAGAGAGAATAAAAGAGAGAATAAAAGAGAAAAGGGGGTCAGTGGGCTGTGTGTGTACGGGCGGGCTGACTGAGCTGGCTGACTGAGCTGGCTGAGCTGTGGTTAGTGACAACTTGGTGAAGGATGTAAAACTGAGAAGCTGGCTCACAACTCACGGACCTCGCTTTTCTCTTTTTCTTTTTCTTTCTCTCTCTTTTCTCTCTCCTCTCTCTCCTCTCTCCTCTCTCTGGCTCTCGCCTTTCATCCCCCACAAGCCTTTAACCTCTTCATTTTTGCTGGCCAAGGCTGTGTTGCTAGTCTTATTTTGGGTTAGTCTATCTCGTCGTCACCTCGACTTGAGACATCGTAACTTGCCGAGGGAAGAAACTGGGCCACATGCTTTTTTTTCTTTTTTTTTTTCTTTTCTTCACAACAGCACTCACAAAAAAAAAAAAGCTTGTTTCCCTCACCCCCGGGTTCTCTTTTAGTGCTGACACGGTATTATTCGTTCTTATTTGCTTCGGAGTGCGCCGGTCGGTTGTCTCAGCCAGAACTTCGTACCAGAGGAGGCTTTGCGATGTTAGTGTTGATGTTGGTGTTGGTGTTAGTCTCAGTGTTGGTTTGCCTGCTTGCTGTGGCTTGTTCTGCTGCGAGTTTCTACTTTGAGCTAGATTCTCCGTGACGATCGTCACCCCAACTTGCCCGAGAGAGAGATTCTACTCTTATTTTAGCCCCGGCGCTTTAAATGAATCAATCATATTACTTACCTTTTTTATCTACGCCCGCCTCTGGGCGGGGGCAAGAGGAGGCCAGGCCAGGGCAAGGCAAGACAAGAGAAGACAAGACAAGGCGACGTGGAGGGGCTGTGTACGGTGTGCGCCAATCATGCAGTGTGCGGTGTGCAACATGCAGGTAGGGAGGGTAGTGCAGAAAAAGATGAGATGAAGGCATTCCCAAATCGTGGCGTGGCGTCTTGGGAACTTTGGCCCTGTTTCAACCGCGCCGGTGGCCTTGGATCGTGACTCCGTCAACTGAGGAGCAAGAGGGACCGGGCAACTTACAAACCCTCAGGAAAGTCGCCTGGGTCTAGACCACAGCTCAACTCAGCCTTGCTCTAGCTCGTTAACTCGATGTCATCATCAAGTTCTCGCTAACTTTAACTCTATTTACAGTAGAAGCCGAAGCAGAAGCACAAGCCCCTAGCCTCCCTCGCCCTCCCCCATCCCCCACCCCTCTCCCCACCCCCACCCACCCCCCCACACCAACCATCCCCCCCCCCCCCCCCACCGTTTTCTCACTCTCCCCCTCCAGTCTCCAGTCGGTATTTGTGTCCCCTCTCTCTCCTCCGCCCTCCCTCCTCGATCTCCGCCCCCTTTTCCCTGCCATCTCCCCTGCCCTCTTCCCTGCTCTCTCTCTCTCCCCCTCAGAACCAATCTTGCTCGCTTATAGTTCTTTTTTCTTCGGCTGTGAAGTCTATTGGAGCAACTCTTGAAGTTCAGTTGCTGAGCGAGCTTCTCTGGCTCTCGTAGTCACACCGTCTTGTTGTCTCTATTTTGCTCCAGTTGGTGGCCAGGACCTACAAGATTGCACCATTCTCTAGGGCAAACAACAGAGCAGAGGAGTAGGACAAGAATACCGAGCACGTGAGATGAGCAGGCCAAATACATGTTGCTGGGTGCATTTGTCAGGCAGAGCCGGATTTTGTAGGACTAAGCTCCGTTGGCTGATGTCCCGGTGTTCTTTTTTTCTTTTCCAAGCCTTTCTAATTCTTATTAGCTTCTTCCTCTTCCTCTTCGTCTTCTTCTTTCTCTTGTTCTCTCTCCATTTCCGCCCGTCAACTCCGTCTCACGGTCTTCTTCTCTCCCCTCTCTCCCCCCCCCCTCAAATCACGCCAATCTGCACCTTGTTCTCTTTCATTGCCGGAGCGCGGAGGGAGGGTCCAGAGTGCCTGCTAAACTTATGCCCTATCTGTCCATCGCAAGGAAGCGAACAAAAGGACATCACGAGGACACGATAAATTGCTGTGGTAACTTTTCTCTTTTCCCATTTGCTCATTGTCGTCTCGTTTCCCATGCCTTTGGCCTGCCTCTCCTTTTTTTTTTTTTCTCTTTCCTGGTACACATTGTTTCTTGCACCTTATCTCTTTGCCTTTGGTGATCAAGTCTCTGCCTCTCTCTGTCTCTGCATGCTCGCCATAACCCTAGATATCAGCGCGATATTCACTCTTCCTTTGCTGACTTGCAGGCGTATCATGTCTTGTGTACTGCTGAGACAACATGAAAGACAAAACATAAACGCCACGCATAACATCCTCTATTAGTTAGTCTGTGGCTCACGCATACACTGTCCTGTGCTGCTATGTAGGTAGCACACATCTATTGTCGATCTCTATATCGAGGGCGAGCCGGATCTCCTGGCACGCTCCAAGCCAAGTCGACAGACAGGCTTGCTTGATCTTTGTGATAGTCTTCAAAGGGATAAGGGGGCCAAGATGTGATATAAGCCCACATGTGTGTAGCTCTGCTGTCTATAGTCTGCACAACCTGTTGCTATTCACACTACTGCACAATGACATGATGAATGAATCATATGACTTCCAGTGGTGACTTCCTGGCCCGAAGCACCTTGTCGTCTCAGTATCTAACCCTACCCACTATTTAGCTTCAGCTCTTTCTTACAACGTCCAATTAGCCTCGTCCATGTCCATCCAGTTAGTCTAGTTTACTCATCTCACATCACACCGCTAGTTCAGAGAAGAGAAGAGGCCTGCCTGCCTGCCTTGGTCACCCTCACCTCACCTTGGCTTCACCGCACACCCTAAGCTACCAGGATTGGATTGCTGCATTCTTTGCTCTTAAAGCACATGGCGGGCGGATCTCAGGCTGCCGATCACCAAAGTTCCCTTTTTGAGTGTGTATGTGTATGAGAGAAGTCGAGCCATGTTATGACCTCATCTAGGGAGATCCCACCCGCGGAGTTCGCTTTAGCCGTTAGAGTTGACAAAAAAGGGGGAGAATTGGTACAGCGTGCATCACTTCAGCATCCAACATTGGCAAGTATCTACTTACCTGCTGTGCTGTGCTTTTGTGGCTTACCCCTCTTCTTTCCCTGTGTCTTGCTGCGCGGAGTTTGTTGATTGGCCGCTGGCACGATGGCCTCCCACAGATTTTTGATTGGCAGGCCCAAGGGACGCACGCAGTGCCAGCAGTGATCTCCTATTCTTCCAGCTTGTCACAGAGGCTACATCCGCCACACCCGCCACACCCCCCACAGAGGGAAGGAATAGACAGCAGGCAGACAGCACAGCATGAAACGCCCTAGATCAACAAACATCAGCATCCGGCGGCAGGAAGGAGCGCAGAGAGAGAAACTGGCAATTTCCCCAGACTCTAAAGTACTCGAGCCCAACCGTCCAATTCTACACACGGCAATTGCCAAGACGTTGCGTTTGACCGACCAAAATGTAAGCCGGGATGGCTATTCGAGGCAGGTGCGAACTTGGGTACCTTCCACACCGCACCTCGGGGCATGGGTCCTCTGAGCGGGCTCTTTCCCGGCGGTGGACAAGTGCAGGGGTCGGCCTTTGTGTAAGCTGTATACACGTACATGGCCGTAACGACACGGCTGCACCCTGTGCTATAATCTCTCCCCTACACACAGTAATCGACCGGGCGATCATGACCAGTGGATTGCCGGGAATACTAGATTCTAAATGTCCGAGCTGTTCATCCATGAAACCAAGACTTTGGTTCAGTAATACACCATCTGCCTAGGTGGCCTTTGACTGTACTATTCCCGTCGCAGTGCAGCTTTACCCGAATAACTGGTGTAGTTCTGCAGCTTGGATTACACAGCAAGCCTGTTCCGAGGCAGAATCAGTCAGACAAACTAAACTGTGGCCGCTTTGCCTCTCGGAGATACATACGGCCCACAGATTTGAAAAAGCCACCCGGCCTGTACGTTGTAAGCGTGGATATCATCAAAGTACCGATGTACTCAGGTATCTCCTCCTTGCTATACATCAAAGTACCCATCACACCACGTAATGAAACTGTAAAACAGAAAGCGGCTTGACATTGACACTGTAGTATCGCTAGTGGCAACTTGTATACTTCGTGTCTCACCTCACACATTGATGCCCTAGGTCTCGATATATGGCCTCTTACCTTGCCTAGCGTCTAGCGTCTATGCCAGCACCAAGTCGTGTCGCATCTGTGGACAACGCTCTACATGGCATCATTTGCTCTTCTCAATGGCCTCGTCTCTGGCACGTGTAGCAAGTGGGACATACATACATACCCGACCAAAAGTACTACAACCTCTTTTTATCATGTCGTATGCAACACGTGCAAGGTTGTTTCTCTTCCAGCAACTGCAGGGAAAAAAAAAACAAAGCTAATTTCCTAATCTGGAAGTGTTAGTTGGGACTTACACGAAATCTGCAAGCCGCCGCAGGACATCGCGGCCTGCGCTGGAGAGACGACCGATGCTAGGGATGGGTGCTGCATACTATTACGACATATTTATCACACAAAAAGGCCCAACTGCTCTCTGCCCGCCTCGCTTCGGCCATTTTGAATCGAATTGAAACAGCCCGCTGTGGTCCAGCTAGCTCTACGCTCAAGCCCACCTTGCTGACATATTCCCGCTCTTAGTGAAGTGTTGGCTAGTTTAGCAGCCCGCTGGAACAATGGTAAGAATACGGCCTAAGACTAGTGATTGATGGAACACGGGAGATATATGCCTTGCCGTGTTGCGTCCATGAGCAAGTGCATGTGTTTCTGTGTATGTCTTGCTCTATATGTAGATACCAGCCCGTTCGGGGGTATGAGGAGTGCTACTCTGGGCGTGATGGGGCGTTTATTGTTCGTCTAGTTTCACTTGCAGATTTAGATTTACCCGGCAGGCCCAGATATTGAAGCTCAATGACACTCGTAGTGTATCATGGCCATCCAAGGGCATCGTCAAAAGAAGACAATGTACTGTACTGTACTGTACTGTTCCTCTAATCTACCCACGCCGTGTCCCAACAAGGCATGGGCCAATGGCCTCTCCCGTCCACGGCAAGCAAGCTCTAACCTGCTCGCGTAGCAGCCCGTTCCGCGTCGCACGTCGCAGGTTAAATGCGGATATCCACAAACGTTACTTCTTTCGGTGGGCCTCTCCAGGAATAGCCAAGCATCGGCTGGCTTGACATGTCGTCCGGGGTTCAGCCCGACCTCCACCCCCTCGCCCCTCGTGCGTGTCATGGCAAGAAGGCTGGCCTCAAAAGGAGAGATTTCAGTTATTCCTGTCCAAGATCAATTATTTGTCAAGCCCGTGTAGTGGACCTGGTACTTGATACAAAGTAGGTGTAGCACCAATTCCTCACACAGGGCCTCTCTGTAAGGTATATCCTTGATGCTCGAACCCCCGATGAAGATCAACTGGAAGGCTGACTGAAGCTCCACCACCTTCGCATGCCAGCTTCTATTGCCCCCTCCCCCCGGGCAGCTCTATCTATGCAGATCCAGTCTTGATCGTAAAACCAGATGCTCTTCAGATTAGTCTCTCATCTTGGTTTATCGTCGCCTCCCCACACGAGGCAGGTCTCCAATGGCACAGTCCCGTCAGAGTGGGTATATTTCGGGATATTCAGGCTGGCCTCACTTCACCGACTCACACACAACATGAGCAAGAAAAGACGGAAAGTCCCAATCTCAAACAGCAGCTGTTGCTTTTTCTTCACTTCTGCTCCTGGTGTTCTTTGAATAGCTCCGAGACTTTAATCCGTTCATAGTTATCAAGAGGCAAAGTAATGCCCCCCCATAGCTTGTTTCGGAGTTTCAGCCCTGGACCCTGTCACTGCTGTGGAAGGTGTTTCTTACGTACTGGAAGTATTTCGCCTGGCAAATATACAAGATGGAGGAAACCCGACTGGACAAAGTATACTTCTTCTTGTCGCATCAATACTCATACGTTTTGTTGTATATGCTTGCTTGTATTAAGAGCAGGGCAGTTTTTTACTGCGCAGTCGTCAAGATAGACGTCTGATTGGTTCTCTTCAAAAGCGCAGTTGCCTTTTCAAAATAGGAAGGCGGGTTGGACTCGGCGACCTCGAGTCCTTAAACTTGGACTCGGGATTTAGGGCTATGACGATGCAGACATTTCGGGAACCACACAAAAAAAAGAAAAAAAAGAAAAGAAAAAAAGAAAGAATTACAGAAAAAGAAATTAATTAATCAAGGAACTCGGTCTCC
>JAXHKQ010000144.1:0-46456 GCA_038407185.1 Chalaropsis ovoidea | reverse complement strand
CCTGTCGCCTGTTGCCTGTCGCCTGTCGCCGAAGCCCTGTTCGTATTGTTCTACTACAAACGCTTATTCTTCCTTTTGGTGCGATGTGTCCCTGTTGGCCTCGGTACGCTCGACATTGTTGCACACAGCAGCGTAGCTGCACAGGTGCTCAAACTTGGTCATGTGGTCAGGGTGCATGGTGGCAGCGAGGCCCGAAAGAAGGCCCTGGGCAGCCAGGAACATGGCGCCGGTGCAGACAGCTAGAACGGTGCGCTCGCGAGAGGTGTCCTGCTTCTGGACGTCGGCGTAGGCCCTGAGCAGCGGCATGGGCTCGGCCTTGGACATGAGGATCTCGTCAACCTGGCCGCCGACCACGACAACGACGTCAAAGTCGGTCAGGCGCTGGTGGGCTTCCTTGTAGTTGATCTGGGCAGCAACCTGGACGCCCTGCTTGGACAGAGCCTGCGGCTCGGCACTGGCAATGGTGCACTCAAAGGCCTTGCTCTCTACGGCGGGGGAGGCGACGGGGCGCGGGTTAGTACGTGGGCCAACGACTGTGAAGCTCTGGGGCAGTAGACGACGACTTGTGGGACTTTGTGCGACATACCAGAGTCGTCCTGCTCGTGGAGAGCTTCGGTGAAGACTTCGTAGGATCCACTAAAGTCCAGGAGATCAAAGCCCGGCTGCAGGGCAAAGAGGATTTCAATCGGCTCGTCGGCCACGGCCGAGGACTTGTGTGCACTCATCTTTGGCAACGTATGGGAGGTGAGAGTAAGCGGGGGGATATAGGGGGGGTTGGGGTGGGCCAAGCAGCAGGTATATAGTAGAGGTGGAGAAAGAGAGAAGCGGTAGGGCAGAAGTCACAGGGACAGACGATAACGAAGAGAAACGAATCAGACACGGACTGTCTTGGTGGTGGTGAGAAAAAGAGAAGAACAGAGCGGGACTCAAGAGACGGGAACAAGCCCGGGTTTTAAAGACAGCCAGACAGAGGAGGAGTCATCGCAGGCAAAAGGCAGGCACGCCAGAGAAAGAGCGGGGGGATAGAGAAGAAACGGAAGGCGGTTCAGGAACGCCAAAACGCAACTGCCTCTCCAGACGAGCCGTTTGGAGAATCAGCACACCCTGACGGCCAGTACATGCAAGTCAGGTACCGCGACGGTGGTGAAGCCGGCGGACTGGTACCTCTGGATGACGGACCTTGTTGGGGATGGAGTAGGAAGTGAAGATGGCCAACTTGGGGTAGCTCGCGGAGAGGGGCCAGAGCGACTGAGGGCCTTTTCTTTTTTTGTCACTTTTATCTTTTTCTTTTTTTTTTCCTAGTCTGTACGTGTAAGCTGTTCATGGACTGACTGGCTGGGGTTGGCAGAGAGAGTTACACGGCAGTGGTCCAAGCAGGTGATTTCTGCTTGGTGATCACGTGTTGAGGTCTGTCTGGGTACGCAAAGTCGTTCGATATTTCCAGAGGCTGGCTGTGGCTGGCTGTAAACTTGCAATTGCCTGTTGATGGTCCTGCCATACAAAGAGGTCACAAGACAGGCCACAGGGAAAAAAAAAATGAGAAGCCAAGTCACAGGTACAAGTGACAAGACCAAAGTGCACCTGTACGTACCGACAGACGTTCCCATGCCGTCCGAGCTACCCCGCGTTTGGACTTTCTCATTTCTCTCGGCCTTGGAGAACCGGTGGTACCACGCGGGGAAGGTGGCGGGCTGCTAAAGGCTCCTCGAGCCTGCGCGAGACAGACATCACCAATCAGACAACCAGATGCGTTGGAGCTACAGAGTAAGCAGGTTCTTTGACGTCGTTCCCCAAACCCCAACGTGAGGGTTTGAATCCTGCAGCAAGCAGTTGCTGCAAGCGGCCAGCACGGCACGCGGCAGGATGCTGCTGGCTGCTGGCTGCTGCTGGCTGCTGGCTGCCGTCTGGACCGGTCTTTAGTTCGTGGACAGCAAGATGCCAGTCGAAAGGCAAGACCATGGCTGCAGATCGTGGGGAACGCAGCGGGCAGTCAGGTGGACATGTGGACGGCAGCAAGTTGGAGATTGAGACAAGCAGGAACCTGTCTTGGGCTATACGTGAGCATGTACATTCACAGCCAAATGTGTATGCGTCTGTACATGTACATGTGGGCTGACGATTCGCTGCAGTCTGACGTGCCCTGTGCTTTATTCTCTTCTTTTTATCGTCACATAGTCTCTCTTCACTACCATAAGATGCATATAGAAACATGGCATGAGCCCACATTAGTACTCTTCGACATTGTCCCTACAGCCAATCTTGAACAATGAAGCTCGCTGGTGCACCATCCACGGCCTGCTGCATTGGCCAGCGGGCGGTGCTGACGCAAGTGTTAGGGGACCGAGTTTGAGATGCAGTGTGCACTGTGCATGTAGCCAGTGGAATGCCATGTAGAACAGTGTGAACCCATCTCACATGCACTGTTCTTAACAGCCTCCATCAGGTGGTTGCCTCAGCTCTTATCTTTGGCCCCTAGCCTGGCGCCCAAAGCCCCCAAGGCCCCTAAAGATCACTTGCCTGCCCACTCAAGCCCCTAAAGCCCCTAAAGCCAGCGCCTGTTCAGTGGCTGAGGCTTACTGAGGCAGTGCTTTATTCTGCGTTGCCCTTCGTTTGTCTTTGTTTATTCTATTCTTCTTCCCTCATCTTTCATCTTTCTTTTCTTGCCAATCGCCCATTCTCACGATCTTCTTTTTTCCCATCTCAGCTGCTGCGATTATCAATCTGTCCCTCCCCAAAGCCGCTCGTCTTATTTTCCATCACCCGCCGCCATGCATCAGATCGCCAGCTTCATCGTGAAGCGCGGCTTGGGTGCCGCCGACGATGTGGACATGGACATGTCTGCGTTGAAGGAGTCTCTGCCCGAGTGGTCCGGCCTCCTGTTCGGCCTGGAGTTTGCTATTTTGCTGCCCGTGTTTTTCTGGGTAAGTCCAAGCACGGCGGGGTGGTTCTTTTTGTGTTGCCAGCGGTGGTCTGCCTCTGTCTGCCTCTGTCTGCCTCTCTGCCTCCGCTAACCCTATCTCTCTGCTTACAGGTCACCTACACTCTCAGCAAGGTCTACTCGACTCTTGCCATGGTCGAGGATGAACATGCTCCCGTCTACGCCCGCCTGCCCTCGCTCTCCGCCAAGACCGAGTCCGACGTGACCTCCAAGGACCCCTCGGCCCCCCTCTTCGACACCACCCCCATCACCGCCAATGTGTGCCGCACCGCCCGCCACCTCAAGACCTTTGGCGGCATCCGTGCCTGCTTCCGCGGCTTCGTGTGCATGACCGTTGCCAACATCGGCCTCACCCTCGTCGCCGGCTCGCTGATGTTCCTGCTGCCCACCATGCTGCAGCCCTTCAGCTCGCTCGTTGCCGCCGTGGCCGTCGCCCAGCCCATGGCCGCCTGGGTGCACATCATCACCACGCCCGCCTCGTCCCGCACGTGGTTCCAGCGCATGCCCGCCTTCCGCCCCACCATGCGCGCCACCGGCCGCGCCATCATGCTCAACTGGGCCGCCATGCAGGGCTGCATGACCGCCTACGCCCTCGTGCGCGGCCACCTGATGACGTGCTCTGCCCGCGCCGCCACCGCCGCCAACGGCACCATGGCCACGCCCACCCCCGACGCGCGCTTCGTGCTCGTCGACATCGCCATGGCCGTTGTCTACGCCCTGGTCGTCGTGCCCACCGAGACCCTGCTGGTGCGCGCGCGCGCCTCGCTGCTGCCTGCCGACGAGGACACTATTGTCAACTTCGACCGCACCCTGGGCGGCCGCGTCACCGAGACTGGCGCCGTTTCGATCGCCTCGGCGTGGCAGTCCGTGGGCGCTGCCGCGTGGAAGCGCATTGCCAAGTTCCACGTGCGCATCTTTGCCATTGCGGCGGCTGTGCTTGTGCCTGTCACGGCCATGATTGCCATGCAGCTGTATGTCCTGAGAAACATGAACTAAGTGGGATGCTTGGACTGGTTTTTACGCAGGATGGGAGCCAGGCCTGGTCTTGACGCAGGATAGCACCCCAATAATGCCTGGCTTCTACTCAAGTGGACGAAGCCACACTCTCCCACAAGCTCGCTCGCGCGCTTCTTGCTTAACACTACTTTCATATTACTTGCCGTTGTTTCTTTTGTATCCATGTTTTTATTTCTGCCTCCTATCATGTCCCAGTTATCTAGTTAAACACAGAATCTTGCTGCCAATTCCCACGCGTAACAAATGCCATGACAAACATGAAAAACACCGCATAAAAAGTAGTAGCTAAACGACGTTGAAAAAGAAAAAAAAGAAAAAGCCAAAAAGCTCATGCGAACGATGTGGGACTCGAACCCACAGCCTCAGCTTACCACCCTATAGCACCTAGTCAATTGGCTCGCGTGAAGTCACGTGCCGTGCAACTATGAAGAGTTAGGAGAGCTGCGCGCTACCATTGCGCCAACCGTCCCTCGTTGCTCCAAACGACACCTTATTTCTAGTTATCAAGGTGCTGCTGAAAGGTGCCAGGCGGTCAAACACGGCAACTTGAGCTGTTGACAACGACGGCCCGACGTGCGGCTTGGGATTAGAGGAATTTGGTGTCGTGTTTGTGTTTGTGTCTACATTGTCTATTGCTGTACAGCATGTGTATGTATGTCTTGTCTTGCACGCCCCTTTCTAAAGACCAACAATACGAGAAAAAAAAGAAGAAACAAAAAAGACAAAAACCTGAAAAGAACAAAAGAAAGCCGTGTTTCCGTTATACGTCATAAGCTATGCATTGCATCAGACACCAGACCGTCCGTCCGTCTTCCAGCCCTCCTCCCTCAGCACCACGTAAACACCGGGTTGCGGCTCTTCACCGGCTCCAGCCGCTCGACAATCACCTTGCACATCTGGCCCTCCATGCCCTGCGCCGCGGCATAGCCCAGGTCGCCCTCGATGTCGTCGTCTTCGTAGCCGTCCAGGCCGCCGTAAAGTTGGTGCGCAATGCTGTTGGTGGTCTTGCGCGTGGCGGCCGTGGCGTACGAGTAGCGGCGCTGGTGCGAGTTGGCCCGCGCTGGGGCTGCTGCGCCTGCGCCTGCGGCTGTGGCTGTGGCTGCGCCGGCGGCGGTCGCGGTTGCTGTCGTCGACGACGACGACGGGCCGTTGGCCCCGTGGCGGTCGGGCGAGTACATGTTGAGGCGCGTCTGGTACGGCTGCGGGGCGTAGCGCGTGTGGTTGGGCACGGTGGACTGCGGCTGCGACTGCGACTGCGACTGTTCGGAGCGTGGCGACGTGGTTGTCGGCGGCGGCGAGGTGGCCAGCTCAAAGCGGCCGGGGTTGGGCATCTCGCTCGGCGAGCCGAGGCCGAGCAGGTCCGACTCGGGCCGCGTGGGGTGCGCGCCGCTAATGTCAAAGTCGTCGAGGCCGGCGCTCTTCTGGCGGCGGTGGATCTCGGACGACGTGGGGCGCATGGGCACGGCGACCGGCACGTCGACGAGGTCGTCCCAGACGCAGACCTTGGCGCGGCGCGTGAGCTCTAGCGGGCCGTGATCGAGCGTCTTGAGCGTCTCGACGACGTTCCAGGCCTGGCCCTTCATGACGGCCATTTGCTTGGCAAACATGCGCTCCTGGAAGTCCTCGTCCATCTGGAAGACCTTGCGCAGCGCGTACTGCGTTTGGCTCCACCAGTGCGTTGACGTGAGCAGCGGCAGGAAATGATCGCGCGTCTTTTGCGAAAAGGGCCGGCCAATCAGGTCGACGGGCAGGAACAGCCAGCCAAAGGGAAAGCTGCGCCAGGCGTCGGGGTGCTTCCACGGCCATGATAGCGAGTTGTCAATGGCGCCAATGGTGATGTTGGGGGTTGCTTGGGGCGTGGCACCGGCCTCCATGGGATTTTGTGTCTTGTAGGGGTTGGGCGCGCGGCCGTTGGCGGGGCTCTTGACGCGGGCCGGGTCGGCGGGGCGCGGGGCCGATGGGGCATCGGCATCGTCGTCGTTTTCCTCTTCCGAGTCGGAGGCGATGTTGAAATTCATGGGCTCGGACTGGATGCTGACTTGCTGTGTGGACCAGTCGATCTTGACCATCCAATTGTCAAGGCCACGGTCGGTGTTGCGCATAATGTAGTCCAGGATGACCAGCTTTTCTAGCTCCTCGCGAAACGACTGCTTGAGGGCGTCGGTCCATCTGAAGTTGTCGGGGCCTAACGGCTCGGTTTCGGGGTCCACGTCTTGGCTCTCGGCCTGCTCCTCCGGTTGCCGGCTCCCGGATGGCCTGCAGGAGTCGGTCCACCGCGGCGTCTGGGACTTGCGTATGCCGTCGCGGGTGCGGAAGCCGGACCAGTACTGATCGGGCCACGGGTTCTCGCGCAGAAAGATGTTGGCATCCTTGAAGCCCTTGAGGAAGACCTGGAAGCTGCCGGGCTTCTCGGGGAGCGGCTTTTTCTTGCGATAGAAGCTGTGGCGGTCCCAGAAGGGGTAGTGGAAGGACTTTGAGGACAGATAGACGACGTCTGTGTAGGGGACCATGTGGGTTCGGAGCTGGCAGTCGAGGGTGTAGGCAGCAGCTTCGGAGACGTAGGACAGGTTGGGGATGAGGCTGGCGGAGAAGGGGGTTAGCATGAGCAGTAGTGGAGTGGCGGAGGGGGGTTAGAAGTGATGGAGAAGGGCTAGCAGTGACGGAGTGGTGGAGGTATGGGGCCGGGGCCGGGGCTATAGCAGACGCAGACCCCCCCCCCCCCCCCGCATGCACTTACCAGGCTCGGCCGAAGAAGCACGGAAACAGATTGCGGTGGATCCACTTGTTCCACTTGGGGTTGCCGGCGGCATACGGCTCCTCGTCCTTGGGCTTGAAGACGCCGACCACCTTGCCGTCGGTATTGCGGGCAAAATAGGAGCCGGAGCTGCCCTGCGAGATCATGAGCGGGTGCACGTTGCGGTCGATGGCGCGCCGCACACTGTCGACAATGGCTTCGAACTCGTCCGTTTTCATGACGGGCTGCACCTCGGCCAGCCTGTCGGGCGTGATGGGCACGACGCCGTCGGGGGCCTGGAAGACGGAGTGGTGGATTTCGAGGCGCTGCTCCTCGCCGGGCCGCATGCGGTGCGAGCCCTTGAAGCGCGCGGTGATTTCGTCGGCCCAGCGCTCGAGCCGGGCGTTCATGGCCTTGAGGTCGACACCGGCGCTGCTGCCGTGGCGCCGGTGCGAGCGGGTCCGCGCTGCGGCGCCGCGGCGGGGCGACGTGACGTTGGAGGAGGCGCGCGGGGCGGGCTGCGATGAGTAGCGGGTCGCCGTGGCGCCGTGCTGCAGCGATGCGAAGCTCTGGGCCAGGAAGTCTTCATCTTCTGAGTCGCTCTGCTGGTCGGCCTGGGCAAGGCGCTCGTAGCCGGTGGTTGTTTGTCGGGGGGGCATTGCGGGGGGGGCGGGAGGTAGTCGGTGGACGGGGAGCAGGCGGGACGGAGGACAAGCCGGGCGGAGGACAAGCCGGACGGGCAACAAGCCGGACGACGGGAATCAGGCGAGGCTGACAATCACACGCCGAGGCTAGGCTTCTAGCCTGTTACACTGTGACGACGATCGTGATGAAAACAAGCACAACCAATTGGAAGCTTGGACGAGAAGTAACGGCGAGCGCTGGAGCCACAGAGCGAAAGAAGAAAAAAAAAGGCAGAAAAAAAGAGGAATAAATGACAGCAAAATAGTACCGAAAAAAAAAAGGAAATAATTCAGCCGCAATACTCGCTTTCTGGCCGTTGTGATGGATGCTTGAATTCTTGCATGTTCGTGTTGGCAGCAGGGAAACCATCTCAGGGGCGATGGTGCTGTAAGCAGGGTGGAACCCTAGGGGAACCCTAAGGTGGGGGTAGACCCACATTTCTGACCTCACTTGCTCTTACACTCACACTCACCCACTCACTCACTCACACACCCTCACTGCTGAATCAACAAGCTCTCTTCAAACGCGTATAGATAGAGACCAGAAACACAAAAACACCCCAGATGCCCAGAATCAAACAACAGAACAAGCTACATATGTGCAATATCCTCCCTCCCGTCTACGCTCTCCCCCCGTCTACGCTTCCCCCCGTCTTCCATCTACGTGCGCGGGCTTCTTAAGAAGCTCACCACGCCGCTGCAGTAACCCACCAGGTCGTCCAGACGCACGCTCTCCCGCTCCTGGTTCGTCTTCCACTCGGCTAGCGCCTCTAGCAGCTCGGCGCTCTCCATGATGCTGTCCGAGTGCAGGCGCAGGAACACCGCCATCCACGCCTGCATCAGCTCGTAGTCGCGGCGAGCCTGCAGCCGCTGCGTCAGCGCGCGGATAAAGTGCAGCAGCTCGTTGCTGGCCTCGCCCGACGAGCCGGGCGACAGCGAGCGGAGCTCAAAGTCGGCCGTCGACGGCGCCAGCGACTTGAGGTGTTCGATAAAGTCGGTGTCTGCGGGGGTGGTTAGTGGACATGGCTATACAAAACATGGCTTGCTCTATCCGGGGACTTACAGTTTCCACTCGACGCGCCGGCGAGCAGGCTCTCGGTAAACACCTCCTCCGCACGCATGCGCTCCAGCTTGGTGATGCGCGACTCGCTGGCCGCCTCGTCGCCGCCGCCCTCGAGCTTGGTCGTGGGCTTGCCGCTGGAGCCGACCGACGGCAGGAAAAAGGGCGCAGCCTCGGGCACCTTGGGCGCCTCCTTGGGCTTGTTGCGCTGCTTGATGAGGTCCAGGTGCAGCAGGGTCTGCCATCTGGCCTTGGGCACCAGACTCAGCGTCATCATGTCGGAGCTGAGCTGGTCGACGGCGGGAGCCACCACGCCCGACGTCTCGGCGGCCGCCTCGTCCTCCAGCGCGGCCTCCAGCAGCGCGGCGTTGCCCTCGCCCGAGGCCGACGGCGCGGCCATGACGGCAATCTCCTGCTCCGAGATCTGGCGCGTGGCCACGTGGCGGAACAGGCTCTTGTTGGTCCAGATGTTGACGCCCATCTCGCCCTCAATAGACGTCGCCAGGTACTCGCCCGTGGCCGACATGGCCAGCGCCGTGCACTGCTTCTCCAGGCGGATGGCGTCAATCAGGTGGCCCGTGGGCAGGTCGTACACGCGCACGGTCTTGTCGGCGCCCGACGCAATGATCCAGCGGCCGTCGTTGGAGAAGCAAAAGTCCAGGACCGCGCCCTGGCTGCCCCAGAACTCTCGGATGGTGCGGCGCGTTTCCAGGTCGATGACGCGGACCGAGTTGTCGCTGCACGAAACGGCCAGCAGGTCGTTGGCCGCGTGGTACCGGCACGACAGGATGCTCACCGACTTGGACCAGTCGATCTGGTGCAGCAGGTTTCCCGTCAAAAAGTCCCAGAACTTGACGGTGCCGTCCAGCGAGCACGAGATGATGAACTTGTTGAGCGCGTCCACCACCACGCCCGTGACGGCCTTGGTGTGTTTCCCGGTGCCGGCGGGGAAGGCGGCAGACGCCATCTTGGTCGAGAACTGCACCACGCTGTCGGCCTGGCGCAGCTGCTGCATCTTGAGCTGTCTGGCCTGCGCCGGCGTCAGCTTGGACGGGAAGCGCTGGCGGTACTGGCCGCTCTGTAGGTTGTACATGTCGAGGCACCCGCCCTCGGAGCCGACCAGGGCAAAGCTGCCGCACGAGCTCATGGCCACGGTCGACACGTTGGTGCCGTCGCCGGTGGGGAACATCCAGCGGCCGGCGCGCTTGCGGCCCCAGAACCACGTGCGTGCAAAGGCGTCGGCCTTGTGGCCCGTCACCACGCTCTCCCAGCCCGTCATGCCGCTGATCTCGGCATCCTGCACCGTCTTCTTCTGGCCCTTTTGCATGGTCTTTTGCCAGATGGCCTGCTTGCCGGGCACAGCGCCCATGCCGCCGTCGCGGTTCAGCGACGTGGCAATGCACGTGATTTCCGGCGCCTTGATGTCCTCCAGCGACGTGGTGGGGCCGTGGGACAGGGCGCTGGTCGACAGGATGCCGTACTTCTTGGCCTTTTTGCGGATGTTGCCCTGGCTGATCTCGGTGCTCTGGCCGTCGCGCCGCAGGCTCCAGCCCCACAGACTGCGGTCCTTGCCGCCGCTGAGAAGCCACTTGTTACCAGCCTCGCTGCCGTCAAAGTCGGACGGCAGGAACTGCAGGCACGTCACGGGCGCGGCGTGGCCGCTGCGCGAGTGCAGGATTCTGGGAATGGGGGAGAAGGGCTCCTCGTCAAAGATCCACGACTTGAGCGAGTTGTCGCGGCCGCTGGTGATGATGACGGGCTGGCCCGAGAGGAAGTCGATCTTGCCAATGCCGCCACGCACAAGCTTTCCGTCGCTGGCCGGCGGGTTGTGTGCGCTGCGCAGGACACCCATGATGCGGCCGCCCTTGTTGAGGTCCCAGAACGTCACGTCGCCGCTGACCAGGCTGGCCGTGGCCATGACGCCGTCGTCGCGACCTTCGAGGCCAGCGCCGGCGCCGTCGGTGCGGAACGAGATGGACGACACGGGCATTTCGGGCGTGCCGGCAATGAGCTGCACCACGGTCCTGTCGCTCAGGATGTCGTGCACAATGAGCGGGCCGGCCTCAAAGGCAATGGCCAGCATGGAGAGCGCGGGCGTCGGCCGCATGCACACGACGGCGCCTAGCTCGGCCGACGGCGGCACAATGGTGTAGATGAGCTTGCCGGTGCTGATGTTCCAGATCTCGACCCAGCCGTTCTTGCGGCCGACAAAGACCTTGTTGAGGTAGGTGGGCATGTTGGTGATGCCGCCGGTGATCTCGTTGTCGCCCTTTTGCGTGGCCGTCAGGTGGAGCGTGGTGTAGTGGTCCAGCGTCGCCGACTTCCACACCTCGATGCGGGTCAGGCCGCAGCCGACAATCCACTGGCCAAACACGAGGATCTGCGTGATGGGCTCGTCCAGGTCGTGCGGCAGCGCAAGCTCGTCGACTTTGCGGCCGCGCTGGAACACCCACAGGCCCTGCGGCTCGTTGTGGCGCGGGTCGCCCCAGGCGGCAAACACCTTTTGCTTCCACGCGAGCGTGGCCGTGATGTTGGCGGCCGTCTGCGGGCGCGAGATAAAGACCAGGTTGAGGCCGCGCTTGAGGTCGTAGGTTTGCAGGCTCCGGCCGATGGACGTGGTAATCTGGAACGTGGTTTTGCCGAGGGGAACCGAGGTGAAGGGAACGGCGGTGG
Organism: Chalaropsis ovoidea; assembly: GCA_038407185.1. Taxonomy (NCBI): domain Eukaryota; kingdom Fungi; phylum Ascomycota; class Sordariomycetes; order Microascales; family Ceratocystidaceae; genus Chalaropsis; species Chalaropsis ovoidea. Next base: position 35,351 of record JAXHKQ010000144.1, on the reverse strand, counting down.
GCGAGACGAGGCCGACGGTCTATACACAAGCGAGGCGCTGTTAGCAATGGGCCGATAAGGTGGAGGTGCTGCGACTGCTGGCGCGGCAGCGGGCCGGCCGAGGGCAGGCATCCCGACTTACGCGGAACGGCGCAAAGATGGCCGACGATCTCTGGGCGGCCGAGCCGGTCTGCGCCACTTCGGTGCGCTTCTGGCGCTTTACCAGCGGGCCTTCGATCTGAGAATGTGGCATGATTGCTGTGCGGAAAAGGATTTCTGCATGTGTCACAGCCGTTCTTACAGGCAGAGAGAGCAAACGTTGATGGCTGCTAAACGGGTTATTTTTCTTTAGAGGGCCTTCAGCCTTGCAAAGTTTCTGGAAATTTTTCTGGGTCCATGGCTCCAAATCGAGTAGGTGGGGCGGTCGATAAGGCGATAAGAAGATCCTTGCATAGTGTGGCGTGCATGTGGCGCAGATGCTGACTAATCTATGGCGTCTGAGTCCAACGACAGGCCTTCCCTGCTGGTTTGCCCGCAACAAGAAGAAGAGCACGAGACACATGTCCGTGTATGGACGAGTGTACCAGTGAAAATCCCGGCACATATGGAGTTACACCGCAGGGGAGCGTGGCACACGGCAAAGAAGCCCGTGTCAAGAGCGGCAGCCGGCATTACACCGAAGCGGAGGGCGGCGTTGATGCTTACACACAGTGAGACAGGCAATCGTGGTGTAATTCTGGTGCAGAATTCCAGTCCGTGTGATAAAAGCCGCTGCTATGGAGTGTCATCCCTGGCTGCATAGTGCTGTGTGTGCTGTGGGTGCTGCTAGCTTGCGACCTGCCAATGGACCGACCACCTTGAACAGTGCGGCTCTTGGTTTTCTTCAAACTCGCCTTCCAGGCTTCGGCAGACTGCAGTGCCAAATGTGACAACAAAGCAACGTCCCAGCGCATGCTGCCGGCCCACTGGCCACATCCCACTTGACACACCGCCAATGCGGCCAATGATGAAGCGGGTTTCGGGGTTAGCCTCTTTCTGCCCCTCCGAATCCAGTTAAATCGATGTCAAGCAAAAAAAAGCTAGTGTTAGAGCAAGGCTGATGGGGCAATTTGTATTCTGGGCTGTGGTGTGCTGTGCGATCGATTTCCCTTTAACAATACACCCAAATCACCCTTCAGCAATTGTCCCGCCATTCTCCACACAATTAATCGGCCCACGATCGTTATCGCGGGAACCAACGTGGCAACTCACACACCACAGAGCAACTGCCATTCCCCTCCACGTGTAACAGCCGTCATCCATGTCCGCCTGCAGCCAATAGGCAATAGGCAAAATTCTCACACAGCAAACGTCCTGCTTAGACCTTGTTTGCAACACGCCCCCCCCCCCCCCCCCCCCCCCCCCCCCAACCCCCCCCCCCCCCCCCCCCCCTCCCCCCTCCCCCCCCCCTCCCCCCCCACCTTGTTTGCAACCCCCCCCCCCCCCCCCCGCCGCACGCTTAAATACGCCTCCTGCCGGCCGCCTTTGATACCAGCTTCTCCCCCCGTCGGCCTCATCAACAATGGAGGAAGGCACGCGTCCGAAAAACGAGCAGCAGCCGCCCGTCGCCGCGGAAGGCGCAGATGGCCTACAGAGCCAGGGTGGGAAGGAGGAGCGCCAAATGCAGCAGCTGCTGCAGCGCCAACTGGAAACTGCCGAGCCTGGAATGGAGTCAGAAATGGAGACTGAGAATGAGCTGGACCATTTTGAAGACGCAAAAGAGTCATTGCCTGATACAGACGATAGAGCTGCGCCTTCCGAATTGGTGCGCGAGGCAGGAACCGAGCAAACGGCCGCCGGTGAAGTTTTTTCAACTGCCCCTCATTTCAAGATTGATTCTTTTTCTTCGCCTTCTTCGCCTTCTTGCTCTTCATCCGCAGCCGCAGCCGCCTCCGTCTCGGCCTCCGTCTCGGCCTCCGCCCCCGCCTCGGCCTCCGCCCCCGGCATCCTCACCAGCATCGATAAAACGACCGTCTCCCCCGTCTTTACCCCCGCTTCCATTGATACCGCCCCCCTGGCCACTGCTGCCAACGCCACCAGCCTGCAGCCTCCGCCCTTGACCCCGCCGCTAGCTTCAGCCATGCCCGAGTCTTCCGACGCCGTGCCGGCCTCCCGGGCCTCGCTGTCCGAGTTCTCCACCAAGCGCGCCTCGGTCTCGTCCATCTACTCGCTGGCCTCGGCCCGCGGCATTCCGAGTTCCTCGGCCTCTGCTAACGGCTCCGATTCGGGAACTAGAACCGCCCAGCCCGGAACCAGCGCCGCTGCAATTACCGCCCAGAACCACATTGCCGGCCATGAAACTGTTGCCAAGCGCGCTTCTAATCAAAGACTCGATATCAACATCCGCCCGCCCGGAACTGGCCGGGAACGCAGCCGCGCCAACCGCCGCTTCAGTGCAAGCACCAGTGCGAGCAGCCACAGCCCAAGCAGCGACCGCCCCCACCAGAAAGAGGAACTGAAGCCGGCCGCCTGGGGCACCATTGGCGTGTGCGCCTTGGATGTCAAGGCCCGGAGCAAGCCTAGCCGCAATATCCTGAACCGCTTGATCTCGAACCGCGAGTTTGACATTATCGTCTTTGGTGACAAGACCATTCTCGATGAAGGTCAGTAGTAGCCCTACAGCCTTGCCGGTGTTTGCCCATGCTAACTCAAATATAGACGTTGAAAATTGGCCTCTATGGTAAGTTCTCTCTGCTGAGTCATGGACCCTTTCTGCAGTCAACCGGCTATTGTCTCATCTTTAATGGCACTCCCACCATGGCGCACTCCCACCATGACACTCCAACCACGTCCCCCCCACCACATCCCTTTCTAACACACCCACGCGCCCACAGCGACTATCTCATCTGCTTCTACTCAGATGGCTTCCCCCTGGACAAAGCAATCGCCTACGTCAAACTCCGAAAGCCCTTCTGCGTCAACGATGTTCCCATGCAAAAGCTGCTCTGGGATCGCCGACTGTGCCTTCAACTTCTCAACAAAATCGGCGTGCCCACTCCTCCCCGCGTCGAAGTCACCCGTGATGGAGGCGGCTCAATCTTGACCCCTGAACTTCGCAAGCAGGTCAAGGACACCTCCGGAATCCTGGTTGAGCCTGCCGAATCCGAGCCCACTCCTCAGCCCACCAATGTCGAGCTCATTGACAACGGCGATGCCATAAGCGTCGACGGCACGGTTCTGTACAAGCCTTTTGTTGAAAAGCCTACCAGTGGAGAGGATCATAACATCATCATTTACTACCACAGCTCTGTTGGTGGCGGCGCCCGGAAGCTATTCCGCAAAATTGGCAACAAGAGCTCCGAGTACATCCCCGGCCTCAACACCCCGAGAGCCATCAGCGAGCCCTACAGCAGCTACATTTACGAAAAGTTCACAAAGGTCGATAATGCCGAAGATGTCAAGGCCTACACTGTGGGCCAAACCTACTGCCACGCCGAGACCCGCAAGTCGCCAGTTGTCGATGGCATTGTCCGCCGAAACACCCACGGAAAGGAAATCCGCTATGTCACGTCTCTGACCGCTGAAGAAAAGGAAATGGCCAGCAAGATTTCACGCGTATTTGGACAGCGGGTTTGTGGCTTTGATCTGCTCCGTGCCTCTGGAAAGAGCTTCGTCATTGACGTCAACGGCTGGAGCTTTGTCAAGGACAACGACGACTACTACGACCATTGCTCCGGCATCATGAAGGAGCTGTTTATCAAGGAGCGCATTCGTAGAAGCGCCTCTATTTCTGCGACTCCATCCGACTCCAGCGTTAGAACCCGTGCCTACAGCATCAGCGGAAGGGATCGAGACTCGGCCGTGGTGCCCGGAGACCATGCCGCCAGCAGTGCGTCTGGTGAAAAGCCCGGCTCGCAGGCAGAGTCTATCCATCGGAGTGGCTCAATGTCTGCCGCAGTCGCCGATTCTTCTGCCTCCATCAAGTCTGCCAAGGGTGTCAGTATGGATGAGACTAGAGCTCCATCTATCTGCCATTCCATCATATCTTCCCATGCGGAGGGTGAGCGTGTGGACGAGGAGCCAATAGAAGACGCTGCCCCGCCTCCTGCCCCGCCAGTGAAGAGCCCGTGGAAGCTGAAGGGCATGGTTTCAGTCATCCGCCATGCCGACCGTACGCCCAAGCAAAAGTACAAGTTTACTTTTCATACAGAGCCTTTCATTGCCCTTCTCAAAGGCCACCAGGAGGAGGTTCTTCTTATTGGCGAAGCAGCCTTGTCCAGTGTGCGCCACGCTGTCGATCGCGCAATGGCCCAGGGCATTGAAGACCAGGCCAAGCTGAAGCTCCTACAAACTGTTCTGATCAAAAAGGGGCCTTGGCCTGGCACCAAGGTTCAAATCAAGCCCATGTTCCGCAAAAAGACGACAGACTCAACCCCGGCCAGCCCTCTCCCCGAAACGCCATCAATCATTAAGGAAGGAATTGCCGGCGAGTTCGGCACGGTTCCTGTGCCTGCTGCTTCCTCTTCACAGGCATCGCCTACGCCTGTAGCCGCGGCGCCTGCCCGGGGCCCAGAACGCAGACCCCATCGCCAAGACTCGCTCTCTGGCGTCACCATGTCCCGCATTACTGCAGCCGAGGACGGTCTTGTGCTGGACAAGTTGCAGCTCATTGTCAAGTGGGGCGGCGAGCCCACGCACTCGGCCCGGTACCAGGCCCAGGAGCTTGGCTCCAACATGCACAACGATCTGGCGCTTTTGAACCGCGAGGTTCTCGACGAGGTGCATATCTACAGCAGTTCGGAGCGCCGCGTCACCACCAGTGCGCAGATTTGGGCGGGTGCTTTCCTGGGCCAGAAGAAGCTGCCGGAGGACCTCATCACGATTCGCAAGGATCTGCTGGATGACTCCAACGCAGCAAAGGATGAGATGGACAAGGTCAAGAAGAAGCTCAAAGGCCTCTTGCGGGAAGGCAATGAGCGGCCGCCCCAGTTTGCCTGGCCTCCCAAGTTCCCCGAGCCTTCGGATGTTCAGAAGCGGGTGGTTTCGCTGATGAAGTTTCACAGAAAGGTCATGCACTACAACTACGAGCGTCTTAAGTCGATGAATGCTAGTGGTAGTAGCGGTAGCAGTAGTGGCAGTGGCAGTGGCGGTGGCGGTGGCAGTGGTGGAAGCACCACCACCCTGAATGTCCCGCCTTCGGGCTCAGCAACTTCACCCCCCGGTGCCAGGGACACTGAGGCCGGCTCACCAACCCAGGGAAGCCAGTCCAGCACCCCATCCTCGACACACGGAATCCCAACGCCGACGTCACAGACCCTCCCGGTCTCCACCGGCTCAACGGCCAAGAGTGACCAGAAGAGCATCAACTTCCGATGGTGCTGCGGTGAAGATGCGGATCTCTTCAAGGAACGGTGGGAGAAGCTGTTTATCGAGTTCTGTGACAACGAAAAAGTCGATCCTAGCAAGATCTCAGAGCTGTACGACACGATGAAGTTTGACGCGCTCCACAACCGGACGTTCCTCGAGTGGGTGTTCAAGCCGAGCCAGCAGATGCTGGAGGAAGAGTACAACATGACGCCGCCGCTGGACAAGGAAAAAGAAACCCAGGAACAGGAACGTGCCCGACAGGAAAAGGAGAAGGAGAAGGAAAAGGAAAAGGAGGAAGAGGAGAAGCGCAACAAGGCCCAGGGCGTGCGCCGCATCTTCAAGCGCCACCTGTTCAACAACTTCCGGCACTTTGGCGAGGCCGTTCCTCCGCGCCAGCCGCCTCCCGAGCAGTACTTTTACATTGAGGAGGGCAACACCCAGAACAAGGCCAAGGTCGGGGTGGAGTTTGAGCCTCTGCGTGAGCTTTACCACCTGGCTAAGGTGCTGTTTGACTTTATCTGCCCGCAGGAGTACGGCATCTCGAACGCAGAGAAGCTGGAAATCGGACTGCTGACGTCGCTGCCGCTGCTCAAGGAGATTGTGCAGGACCTGGAGGAGATGCAGGCATCCAACGACGCCAAGTCGTTCTTTTACTTCACCAAGGAATCGCACATTTACACGCTGCTCAACTGCATCCTGGAGGGCGGTATCGAGACCAAGATCGACCGCAGCAGCATCCCCGAGCTCGACTATCTTTCGCAGATTTCCTTTGAGCTGTACGAGTCGGAGATTGTGCGCAAGCAGCCGAAGCACGCGCCTTCGCGTACGTCGCTGACTTCCACTGGAGCAGCTGAGGTGGCGGCTACTGCCCCGGGACAGGGCCAGGGCCAGGGGGCGGCTGTTTCCACCCCGCCGGCCCCCGCTCCGGCCCCCGCTCCGGCTCCGGCCGCGACTTCAGCCCCAGCGCCGCCCTCTCCGGACCCGGCTTCTGAATTCCCGTCGTCTTGTGCACAGGCAGACGACGTCGCGGCTGCTACTTCTGCGATGCACGAGCCGGCTGTGGTCGACGAGCCGCCGCAGTTTGCTTACAGCATCCGTATCACCATCAGCCCGGGATGCCACGTGCTGGACCCCCTGGACGTGCAGCTGGACAGCAAGCACTGCATTAGCTGTGCGCCGCGCCGCAGCTTGACGCCACATGCAGACTGGCAAGAGGTTATCAAGACGCTGCGTGCCAAGTTTAACCAGTGAGTTTTGGAGGTTTTTTCTTTTTCTGGTGTCTTCTTTTCTAACAGTCTCTAGGGTCAAACTTCCCAAGTCCTTCATCGCCATCAACCTGTCCGAGGCGTTTTCTCTAGGCCAACACCATGATTTGCAAGCTGCAGCCGAAGCTTCCGGCGAGGCCGACAAGGACACTCTGCCCTCTAGCGAGCAGGCAGCCGACGCCGCCCACGATCAGGGCTTAGCCATGACCAGCGGCTTGTCGTCTTTGGCGGCCTCGGGCGACTTTGGGGCCAGGACTGGGACTGCTGATTTTGAGGGTGCTACGCAGACTGCTGCAGACTCCAAGAACTTGGACTCTGCTGCACTTGATGCGGCCATTGCAGTCTTGAGCACGTCGGGCGAGGAGCCAGGCGCTGGTGATGTCATTGCTGGCGAAGTGGACGTCCACCGACATGTGTCGCCGCAGGGCTAGGGCCAACCAAGGTCAGAGCTAGGGCTGGGGGTGAGTTGGTGTGGATGAGCAGGTACCGGGTGTATATACCGTAAAGGCCGCATGTCACCGGATATATAAAAAAGGAAAAAAAAGAAAAGAAAAGATGTCCTCATAGGGGGGAACTGCTTTAAACTTGGGGTTGCTGTTTTCTCGGTCCGTGTTGGCGCATTTTTTGCTCTGTTTTCTTGGTTGGTTCTCCCTCGTACTGTATGTACGTACGTACTTGGGCTGGTGGAAGGGAGATGTGATGAGTCACAAGTCAGGTCATGGGCAGCACAGCACAGCGCAGAATGGCTCCAGCACAGAGCCATTGTTTCAACCATGTTATCTGCATCTTGTGGATCTGCAAAGCTACATCGGTGTGAATGCGAATGCACGCATAGCAGACGTGCATATACCCTCCAGCACAGCACAGCACAGCACAGCACAGCACAGCGCGCAGCGAGCGAGCGATGACGACGGGTGGCTTTTATCTCCCTGTACAGTTGTGCAGCAGTGCCGTGCCCTGCAGCGCAGTGCAGTGCGGCCACAGCCTCTTTTGCGCCAATGAAACAAGTTCCTCTCTGTAGGTAGGCAGCTCGGCCAGTGAATCAACCCAATGCTACATAACATACACGCTTCCAAGCCCCAGACCGAAGTCCGAGAGGGGCGGTCAAGCTTTGCTGGAGATGGGCTAAGAGAGAGGAGACTCCAGGCAGTGAGGGGAAGCTCGATGGACGTGTCACACAGTGGAGGAGTTGGTGATGTCAGAAGACAGACAGATGCAGATCCGGGGGGTATGCAACAAGCGGGGCGGCGTGTGTACTGCATATAGCCATGTGTCGCCTATGTGCATAGTCGCATGTACCGCATACAAGCATACCACGGCGGGTACTGCTTGCTTGACGCTGCCGTGAGACTTTGTTCGTTCTCTATTTCCGTTCCCTGGTTTGTATTTATTTGCCTGCTTGCCGGCTTTTTGCTGGAGAGCTTGCTTGCGGAGGAGAAGTTTGCTGCAGTGGCGACGTGGGCGCTTGTGTGTGTGTGCGTGTGTGTGTGTGTACTTCTGCTCTGCCGCTGCCATTGCCGGTGCTTTTGTTGTTTTGTTTTCTGGCTGGCTGCAAACAGTGGAATGCCGTTGGACGGGGGAAATCTTGAAACCAGACAGTTTGGACGGGGGGCAGACGATAAGGCGGCGGAGAGAAGAAAAAAAAAGAAAAAAAAGAAGAAAAAACAACAAGAGCTTCCCGGTTTTTGAGGCCTGCGTCATCTCCTTCACGCCCCCCCTCGTGAAGCTCTGGCGATGGTACCTTTTTTCTTTTTTTTTTTTTTTCCTTTTTTCCTTTTTCTCATCGCGCAATTCTCTAGTGGCCTGACCAGCACCAGCGATCCGACCATGAAAAACAACACAAGCCCAGCGCCGGCGAGGACCCTGTGCTGTGGCTTGGGCGTCTCTCCTCAGTCGTCTCGTCTGCCCTGCCTGCCTGTCTCGCTCCGGCTGCCATTGCCCCTCTACTCGTTCGCCTTTCTCCCTTTGACACACCCCCTCGCCTCTCCTGCTGCCCCCTCTCCGTTCCCCCCTCCCCCCTCCCCCCACAACCCCCAGCCTGAGCGCCGGCTTCACCTGTCAGACAACCTTGGCTCGGCCACTGCGTCCTGGACTTGTACTTAAAGGCCCTGCGAAGCCCTCTACTCTGCATCCTGCTCTGCTGCTCTCCGTGCTGTCTGCCAACATCCGGGCTGCTCCTGATACTCTGATACTCGCGCACCTTGTCTGCCCTGTAAGCCGGCTGTCCTTTGTTGACACTTTTGTTTACACCGTTGCTAACCCTAGAGACACCCAGGTTGTTAACCCTATCGCTCTTACAACGCCCAAAACCCCCCCGCCGTTCATCTGAGCTCATTGAAGCCTCTGATTCTAGAACACCAGACTCGGCGCCTTGTTCTAGAAGTCTACACAGCTTTTGCCTCCAAAGGTTTGTGCTCTCTTGAGTCCCCGCCACAGCAGCATGTTTCCTTTTTTTTTCTCTTTCCTCGCGTTACACACGTAGAAAACTGACACTTGGCTCTGTCTAGCCTCCAGGTTCCCTTGCATAAAGGAAAAAGAAAACCTGCAAGATAGATCCCCACATACCAGACGCCTCATTCACACGCACACGCACACGCACACACACACACACACACGCAATGCACGTCCACAGCAAACCCGATTATGCAGATGACTTCGCCTCCGGCTACTCCTCCTACACCACCACCCTCAGCGGCTACGGCGGCCGCCTATCAGAGCCCGTGAATATGGCCGCCAGCCTAAGCCGCTGTGCACATTCGTTCATGATGATCAAGACCGACAACTCGCTGCTGCAGTGGACCTGCAACCTGTGCCACTCCGGCCCGCACTGGATGATCTACGAGTGCCAGTACTGCAAGCTGCATACATGCCAGCCATGCTCGACCAAGGATGCAAGGTAGCGTCACGTGAGTGTGTGTTAGGGTTCATGGTGTTGTGTCGTTTAGGGTTATGTATAATACAACTTATCTTGCAAGCTGCCAGTGTCCTTTTGTTGTCCTTTTGTCTCTCTTCGTCTGCCCTTCTGTCCCCATGTCTGTCCACATCTACTAGTTACACAAACTGACACAGTCCTCTGTTTTACCACACCCTCGGATATCCCGCCTGGCCTGATTGGGTCTGTGCTGGCCTCTCATCGCACCATATGACGTCATGCCACTGTTATGTCTGCCCTCCCCGCTACCTCGTTTAATGATTCGCCGACGGCCCAGTCCCACGGGTTGCGCCGGCTGTGGTTTCCATCGTGAGTCCTGAATAAGGAGAACCAGAAGACTGTGTGATGAACGCACTCGTGATCAGAACTGGGTACTATACTAGGGTTAACAAAGACCCCTAGGGTTGACCAAATCCCGCGTTACACACGCTGCCCCACTCGTTCAGGCCTTTGCAGACTCACAACAGAGGGACTTACAATGAGGCTTTGTCACTTTACAACCCCCTCCCGACAACCGCCTCATATTAGCTCTCCAGCCCCTCCAGCCTCTCCAGTCCCCGCCTTCAAAATGGCCTTTACCATGCACTCGCACTCGGGCCAGTTCTGCCCCGGCCACGGCAAAGACTCGCTGGAAGTAGTCGTCAAGCACGCCATCAGCGTCGGAATCAAAACAATGGGCCTGACCGAGCACATTCCGCGCATCAGCCCCGATGATCTGTACCCGGAAGAGCACAAGGCACGTCTCCCCTGCCCCCGCCGGCCCGGCCGTCCACTAACGCACCGCGCCCCGTCGTAGCTCGCCGACCCCGCCTCGCTCATGGGCCTGGCCTCGCCGCTGCACGCGGCGTACCTCGCCGAGGCGCAGCGGCTGCGCGCGGCGTACCCGGCGCTGCACATCCTGATCGGCATCGAGGGCGAGTGGTACCGGGCCGAGTACGCGGCGCACATGCGCGCGCTGACGGCACACCCGGCCATCGACTACTTCATCGGCAGCGTGCACCACGCGCGCGGCGGCATCCCCATCGACTACGACGCGGCCACGTACGCCGCCGCCGTGCAGGCCGTCGGCCGCGGCGCCGAGCGCGCCCTGTACGCCGCCTACTACGACGACCAGCTGGCCATGCTGCAGGCCCTGCGGCCGCGCGTCGTCGGCCACTTCGACCTCATCCGCCTGCTCAGCAGCAACCCCGCGCGCGACGTGCGCGCCGAGTGGCCCGACGTCTGGGACCGCATGCTGCGCAACCTGCGCTTCGTCGTGCAGTCGCGCGCCTGGCTGGAGTGCAACACGAGCGCCCTGCGCAAGGGCCTGGCCGAGCCGTATCCCGCGCGCCAGGTGGCCGAGGAGTATCTCGCCATGGGCGGCCGCTTTACCTTTTCCGATGATAGCCACGGCACCGCCCAGGTCACCACCAACTACGGCCGGGGCTTGGATTACCTCGAGTCGCTGGGCGTCAAGGAGGTGTGGACGTTCAAGCGCACCCCGCCTGTGGTGGAGGGCGAAAAGGGCACGCTGGAGGACGTGAGCGTGAGCCTGGAGGAGTTCCGGGCGTCCCTGGTGGCGTAGAGGTGGAACGACAAGTTTGATGATATTGACAGAAACCCAGTACTAAAACGCTATAAATAAAGCAAAGGTATATAAAATGTTCCCCGGCGTCTACTAACCGCCCAGTGTTGCACCTGAGGCCCAGAGACTATTAATTCCATGTGCCGGCCCGACTTCATTCATCGTGTGCCGGAACCCGCCGCCCCGCCGGCTCCCGCCTCAGCACGCTGCCGCGCTTCACGCTGCTCGCGTGTGATCAAATTAATTTTGATGCGCCGCATGCCGTTGGTGATCTGGTCCAACGAATCGTCCGCTGTTGTCGAGTCCGCCGTGGTTCCGGTTGGGCTGGTAGTAGACGGCCGCGTAGTTGCCGCCGAGGATGCGGTTGAGATGGAGGCAGAGGCCGAAACGGCGCGAGAGGGCGCACGTGAGGACATTGCCGATGGCCGCCGCACAGGCACAGGTGGGCGCGTGGATCGCGAGGGCGCCTTGTTGGTTGCTGATTCAGCGGTGGAGGCCATGGCAGACGCTGACGACATGGACGTACTCGGCCGTGACTTCTTGACATTCAAAGTTGAGGGCGGCTGTGTATGTGCGCCTATGCTTGTTGAAGGACGGGCGCGGATGGGGATAGGCGCCTCGCGGGAGCTTGCACCGGAGGCTGAAGACACTGCCGACGTTGTGCTAACACGGCGGCTAGTGGCAGTGGTGTGAGGGGGCTGGTAAAGCATCTAGTTAGTATAGGCACACGATGACGAGTGAAAAAGAAGCAGCATCGTATCTCACCTTATCAACCGTGACAGCAGCTGCAGTCGAGGCTACCGTTCTCCTGCGGCTTGTTCTCGATATTGGCTTGTCCTTGTCTTCGTCCACCTCCACAATCGGCTTCGCCCGACGCTCACGAAGATTCATGCGCACTGGCGTCACTGGTTCTGACTTTGGCTGCCTCTCTTTGCGTGCCCTCGTGGCCTCCGCATTCAAGTCTTCGTGCGTGCAGCTTTCCGTGGTGCGATCCAGTGGAATCAGTTGCTTGACCAGCTCGTATGCGGCAACCTCCCACAGCACGTCCGGTGGCGGCGGTGTTTCTGGTCGCGAGTATGTGGCATTTATGGACAGGTTGGAGATGCTCCGGCGTAGGCGTGGCTCGACCTTTCTAGCATTCGAGGCATGGGTGGCCGAAGAGTATGTTGGCGAAGTGTTTGCAGGCTTTGGCTTCTTGGCCTCCACCACCGCGGGGGAAAGGAGGGCTTCGATTTTGTCCAGCTCCGAGGCAGACCACCATTGGGAATCATAGGAATGCAAGGAGCGCAGTGCGTCTTGCGGGTCGACAGAGGCATCTGTGTCGTTGCCAGCAAGCCCAATACGCATGCCCATCTCGGCTCCAAGGCCGTGGTGTGCCGAAAGCAGGGTCGAAGAACCCTGCAGCTGGTCGCCAGCTAAGCCGCTGAGATGGCTTAGAACGCCCGAGGCAAGTGCACGGTCGCTGTAGCCACCCTCCATGACGCTGATGACGCGACCGTCTACTGCGTTTCCCTCTTCAGCGGCGAGTCGCACTACATCCTGGGCAATACGCGCATAGAACTCGGTAGGCACGTTGACGTTGTGGCGTTGCATGCCGGCGCTCTCCCACTGGCTGGCATCGAAGCCGGCGCTGATGAAAATGGCAGCCTTGGGCACAACGCCAGCCGATGTTTGCTTTTCAGCCTGTGACTTGAGGAACTTTTGAGCTTTGTCGAGCAGCTGCAGGTACTGGTCCTGGTATAACTTCCAAAAGTCGGCCTCGGTCTTCCATGGCTGGAGATGCATGTTCCATACGCTTTGGCCATGGGCGCCATCGATACAGATACTGGCGTTTTTAACCTTTTCCTCGTCGCCCATCTCACACGGATACGAGTTGATGTCGTGTAGACTAAAGTAGCCAATGTGCGACTTTTTCCAGGCCGAGGCATTCTTGTGTGCACTGTTGGCGCGCTTGTTGTGCTGCCACGTGATGGCTTGAGAGCCGTCGCCGTGGTGTAGATCAATGTCAATGATTGCAGCATGAGTGAGGCCATGGGCCATGGCGGCATGCATGATGCCAACATGGACGTTGTTGATCCAACAAAAGCCCGACGGGTAGGAAGCCGAGCAATGGTGGCCGGGTGGACGCACGCCGACAAAGGCGCGGCGCGGCGCTCCGGAGAAAACCAAATCAACCGCTTCACAGACCGCACCCAAGGCGCCTTCGAATGCATCCAGGGACTCGGCGCATAGATAGAGATCGCCCTCATGGAACTTGGCTGGAGAGCTGCCACCGGCCTCTGGATCCCGCTTGACGTCTGGACGCTGGAGCTCCTTGCCACCAAAAGCCAATTTGGCCTCGGCGCTGTCGCACATGATCTTGAGCTCCTCCATCCATTTTACCCCGTGTACATTTGTGACTGTAGCGGTGGTAATTCCGACTTTGCGATCTGTTTTGCGCACGCGGAAAGGGATGTTATTTATAGAGGTGGGGTGTATGCGGGGATGTACCGGGTTATGGCCGTCGGCGTGTCTGCCTCCTAGACGAACATAGGCCATGGCTACACCAACGGCTGCAGCCCTGACGCGCTCGGGACGCTCAACGATGGTGTTGAGAGCATTACGTGAGGTGCGCGGGCGCGAAAAGCGATGGCCGTAGCAGGCGTCATTGAGAACAACGACTAGGTCAGTGGTACGGCGGTCTTCGGGGCTTCCATGGGCAGCAAGATCGGCACGGAAGTGGTCGGCGGCGATATCTTCTGCGCTTGGAGCTTCGTCAATGGTTGGTGGCGGGTGGGCATGAAGCGTCAGGGGGGAGCGGGCCATGGGCGACAGCGTGCTGGCGCCAGAGGCTGAAGAGCGGCGGGTCGGGGTACCGATGGGTGTCGCGCCGCTGGAGGAGTGAAGCGAGGATGTCGAGGTTCTGCGATTTAGAGTGGGAGTGTTGGAGCGCGAGCCGAGCGAAGAGCTGCGACCTATCGCGGGGCTGTTTGAATGCTGCATTCTCGAGGATGGAGATGGCGGCGGGGGGCGATTGGCGCTCGAGCGCAAAGACGACGAAGAAAGCGAAGAACGCAAGGTGGGCGTCCGGGGGGATATTGTCGACAAAGTAGGGCCTGTAGTACGCACAACAAGTGTGGGGGGAGTCTGATGGCGAGCGGCGGTTGCAGAGGCGGTGGCAGTTGCTGTTGAAGTCGTGGCCAGAGAAGACCGGCGCAAAGACGATGCGGGACGAGAAGGAGGCGGCATTGCAGCGCAGTATTGGAGGGGTCAGCTGATATGCTTTGCTTGGCCGGCTATGTGACCTTTCCGATAAGCAAGTGTGCTATGAAACGCAGCAGGAGGCGCTATAATCAGGGCTTTCCGGTGGTGGTGTTAGTTTTGTCGAGGCATGTGAGCTAACAGGACGAAAATAGCAACAGGACCTGACAGCGGCCGACAGTGGGTGTGCAGTAATCAGTCTGTGGTTGCTGAGGGCTTTGGCTGTAGGCGTTAGTCGTGCGCGTTGAGATAAAGAGAGGAAGCAAAATCAGAGCTTTCAAGGAGGAAAAGAAGAGAAAGGAAAAGGAAGAAAAACAAATGAGGCCAAATGACCTCGACTCAGGGATTTCGGCGGCGCTTTCTCTTTGCCTTGTTTCTCCTGATTCGACTGGCCAAGTACGACAATGGAAATTGGGCCGGCCAAATGAAAGCCCCCCTGACGCTACACCAAAAAAAGGACGAAAAATATTTATAGGTGAGAGTTCGGCTAGGGCACAAGGCCAGCCTGCAAGAACAAGACGGGCAGCGCGTCACGTGGGTATTCAAATATCAGGTCTTGCCATTGTCGTGGGCTGCGGCAGGCATATATCAAGTCTTTCCTTGAGGACAAGAAAAGGAAAGATCGCGTAAGTGCAACGGCAGGCACAAGTGGGCAAGTACTGACTGCACTTGCGCAAGTGCCTGCACCATGTGTAAGTGGGCAAGTGTCGTGTCGCAACAATGCATTCCTACAGGGGCCTGACAGCCCACCAAGCTTCGCTGGAGAAGCCGCCTGGAACTGGGAACTCTTCACAGCACCAATGTCTGAGACTTGGCCGCCCGCTAGGAATTAGACATTAACCTCGAACTTGGAGCGAGCGTCGTGTCCATCATTCGACTTGGGTCCCCTGAGCTGAGGACAATGGCTTCTCACGCACCTTCCCGATTTTTCTCGTCTATATCGCTGGTGGGTGAGACATGCCTCGCTAGAAGAATAAGCAGCAGTCTAGAGACACGGCAAGGTGTGTGTGTGTGTGTGTGCTATACGCCAGGGTTTTCTGCAGTATTTTGGACGGTGTTGCTTGGCGTGGAAAGAACCCGTCTCTGATTATCTGGGCTCTGGTGTAAGGCCCACTCTTTTTGTTTTCTTTTTCGGTGTATCGGCAGCGGGACGGCGTACTTTTTTTTCATTTTGAAGTGGTGGTGTATTCTGACTCAGCCGCCAGGGTATCAGGTACTTGTTATCTGTCTGTCGGCAGTTTATATGGTAATGGTACATAGGAATCATGGCTGGTGGAAGGAGGTGTCGGGAGCGGATACGGTCTTGTTGGCAGACTTGTCTGCAATTGGCCCACCTGTACAGAGCCTGTTTGCCACCTGCGTTTGTCTAGTCTGTTTGCTGCACTATCCGTTTGTTGCTTCTCTCACCAGCCCGTTGCGCCTGCCCTGTGTTGCTGGTTGTCGGTGTGCTCCTTCCCTGCAACATCTTCCTCTCCCGCGCTCCTGCCCTGTTGGGAACGACAAGAGCTATCAAGGTATCCATCCAGATCCATCCATATCCATCTGCCTGGGCTGGCAACAGTCGTATCCCTGCCGCGTCCCTTCCCTTTCCTGTTGGGCAATGTTGGGCGTCAACCACCTGTTTGATATGTATCAACCAATAGTGGGTCTTAAGCGCGCTCACTCCAGCAAAATTTCCCAGCTTCAAGACTGAACTAAAAACTTAAATTCCTTTTTTTCTTTTTTTGAGTAGCTAATCAGTGCCAACAGCAAAATGTACTACAAAATGTACTGAAAAGTGTCCTATGAGATGCCCTTTGATAGTAGTATGAGCTGCTATGATGAGAGATGTGAAATGCACTGCAATAGAAGCTTTAATAGTAGTAGGAGCTGTAATAGCTATAGGCACTGCAATACAAGCTATAAAGCTGTATAGTATCTATTTTACTCTAATAGCATTATAAGGTAGTGCATAGGACACTTTGTAGTATATTTGCAGCACATTTGGCAGTACAGGCACTGATTTAGCATGTTGCCCTCTACTGAAAAAAAGAAAAAAAAGAAGTCCAAATTTTTGCTCCAATCTTGAAGTTGGAAAATTTCTGGAATGTGTGTGATTAGTCAGATATTTGTAAGATTTAGGCGCCAGACGCGCGCTTAACACCCCTGTCGGTCTAGACGTATCAAAGTGGCGGTTGACACCCAACATTGCCCTTCCTGTTCCTCGATTCTGCCCGCCCTAATATCAGAGACAACCAGCCCTTCTTTCTCTCCCTCCTTCTCATCATCTCTGTGCAAGATTTTCTCTTCTCTTCATCTCCCCCTCACCGCCCAGCTGGGAACCTCTCCTGCCAGTGCTCTCCCACCTTTTGATCTGTCCCTCCAATGGCTTCAGAATACGCTGGCCTTCAGTACCAGCGCTTTCTGCGTGGCCTGTGGGCAGCGCACAGCGATGAACGACGCGTCAATGCTTCTTCTTCTTATTCCTCGCTTAATGCTCCACCACACACACAGTACGTCCCATTCTCCTCTTAGCGCCGCATCCCGCCCGCCCATTCTGACCCGACCCTCTCTTTAGCATCCCCTGGCTAGACTCCGCCCACCACCTGGGCTCTTCCGGCACTCTCCAGTATGGGCTGGTGGCAGTTTCGCTTGTTACCATTGCAGCAACAGCCGTGCACCGGATATACTCGCACACTCCGGACGTCCAAGGCCTGGCCAAGTACCGCAGGATCAGCATTGGCCATGAGATCGTGGTCCAGGCTGCTCGTGCTGCCGCCGCCGCCTTCTTCATTGTCAGCGCCCGCGGCCACAAGGCCGATATTTCCACCGCCGCCGCCGCTACCTATGCCTTTGTCATCGGCATCACCCGCCTGGCTCCGAATATCCGCTGGCAGCAGACCGCCCTGCACCACGCCAACTTTGTCACCAGCCTTTTGACCGTGGTCGTACTGGTTGCTACTTGGCTGCCCTGCATCCAGACTCGCATCTCCTGCTCCTTCGACACTCCCTCCAGCCGTGGTCTTGTTGCCCTGGCCATTGCTGCGTGTGTGTCCTTCATCACTCCCCGTAGCTGGGTCCCGCCCCATGAGCTGATTGAGTCTCCGGCCTACACGCAAGAATTTGCCGAGAATCTCAAGCCCTCGCCTGAAGAAACATGCAGTTGGTTCAACTACTACTGCAGCTACGAATTCATCACTCCCATCATTGTCAGAGGCTGGCGTGGCATCTTGAAAAAAGAGCACATCCCGCAAGTCCCGTGGTATGACGACCCAGATGTCTTGCTGCCCAAGGTCAATGCCGCTCGTGCTTGGGGCAAGGGTACCATGTGGACCGTGATTCGCTACATGAAGACAGAGCTGTCTCTCATGGCAATGTGGACTATGATTTACAACATGGCCGAGCTAATTGCTCCCTTTGGCTTGTACCATCTGCTTGGTTACATTGATGCGCCCTCCGAGGCCATTGTCCACCCTTGGACTTGGATCATCATCATGAGTGTTGGCCCTCTTCTGCGCTCCGTCGCATTCCAGCAGTATGTCTTCACCGCTACCCGCTTGATTGTCCGCATCAAGTCGGGCTTGACCCAGGAGCTCTACCATTTGGCTCTGAACTCCATGGAAATGGAAATCGAAGACACTGCGCTTGATGGAACCAAAAAGGCTGCTAATTCTACTGGCCGCCTTGCTACTTTGATCGCTTCTGATATTGAAGCTCTGTACCGCTGCCGCGATACCATCATGGTGCTCATCAGCCTGCCCACCGGTTCTTTGGGAGCCATGATTGGCCTTTATCTCATCATCGGATGGCCTGCTGTTGTCGGCATTGGCGTCCTCGTCGCCAGCCCTCCCATCATGGTTGTGCTTGTTCACCGCATGCTCAAATACCAAATGGTTGTGCGCAAGGCTCAGGATAGCCGCATGTCACTCGTCTCGGAATACCTCAGTCTAATCAAGGCCATCAAGTTCTTTGCCTGGGAGGATTATGCCCTGGAAAAGATCCAGGCTGCCCGCCAGCCCGAGCAAAACGCACTCTGGACTATTTCCATCATCGATGCTATCCTTCGCCAAGTATCCAGTCTCACCGGCTTCTTCTCGCTCTTCTCCATGTTCTTTTTGTTGACTGTTGTCGTCGGCAAGCCATTGACTGCGTCCATTGCCTTTACTACCATCACCCTGACCTTTAGCTTGAAGCACAACCTAAATCGCATCGGCTACATCTCCAAAAGCATTACCTCGGCCATGATCGCTGTCCGTCGCCTCGACTCGCACTTTCAAAAGAGCCGCCCTCTGGAAAAGTACGCCGAGGGTCCCACCCGCGTGGTCAACGCCACTTTCCGTCGCACGGCTGCTGCTACCTTTAGCCTCAAGGATGTTTCGGTTGATTTTGTTGAGAACGGACTCAACGTGGTCATCGGCCACAGTGGCAGTGGAAAGTCAACCCTGCTGCTTGGAATCCTGGGTGAAACTATCAAGGAATCCGGCCAGGTTACCCGTCCCCGCAACGCCGGCTATGCCTCCCAGAGCGCCTGGCTTCAAAATGCCTCCCTCAAGGAAAACATTCTCTTCACCAGTCCCATGGAACAGGTCCGCTATGACCGTGTTGTAGCAGCATGCTGTCTTGACCAAGACCTAGCAGAGCTTTCTAACAGAGATGACACCGTCGTTGGCGAAAATGGCACTTCTCTTTCTGGTGGCCAGTGCGCTCGTGTTGCACTGGCCCGTGCCTTGTACTCCAAGACGTCGCTGCTTCTCCTCGACGACATATTTTCTGCCCTGGACGCCCGTACAGCTGCATCACTGTGGGAGCAATGCTTCTGCTCCGACATGCTAAGTGGTCGTACTGTTATTCTCGTGACTCAAATCCCGTGGCTGGCCGAGCAGGCTGACTTGGTCGTTACCCTGGAAAACGGAAACGTCAAGGCTATTGAGCCCCATATCGGTGTCGTACGTCGCCCCATCTCATCATTGAAAGATCTTGGTGCTGAGAGCTCTGGAACCCAGTTTGAAACCGAAGGTGGCAGCGATGAAGAAAGCGTTCCCGGCACCATAAAAAAAAAGACCGCCAAGGCCGGGGAAGACCAAGACGAGGATGAAATCGAATCGGAGCTTAATGCCAACAAGTCCTCGGGCCGTAACCTGACATATCGCTACGTCACGTACTACCGCCGCGGTGTGCTATTCTTGTTTTGCCTTCTCTCCACTGTACTAGCACTGGGCCTTAGCACTGCTACCAACCTGTGGCTGGTCTTTTGGACCCGTGAAGACAATGGCGCCATGAACAATCTGCCATACTACCTGGGGATATTCGCGGTGCTGTCCATTATAGATTCTGTCCTCAACGTGGTCTCTACAATTGCGTACAAGTTTTCGTTCTGGTTCACGGCTCGCCAGATCCACCAGGAGTTGACCCAGGCTCTGCTCGGCGTGTCAATGAACTGGTACAGCAAAGTGCCCATTGGCCGTGTCATCAACCGATTCTCTCGCGATGTTTCGTCAATGGACTCGGCGCTCCCGGGCCAGCTTGAAGTAGCCATATACCTTGCCGTGGAAATGCTGTACCAGCTTGCTTCAATCAGCTCCATCATGCCCATCTTCATCCTGCCAGCCGCCATCACTTGCTGTGCTGGCATTGTTGTCGGCGAAATGTACACCCGGACAGCTGTCACGGTGCGTCGCATCGAATCGTCGGCACAATCCCCGGTCTTTTCGCAGTTCTCAGACACCCTTGCAGGCCTGCCCATTGTGCGTGCCCAGGCGGGCATGGTCACCGAGTTCTGCCGCGCACTGTCGCAAAGGCTTCGGGTGTGGTCAGCCACTGCCGAGATGACGCACATCTGCAACCGCTGGGTGGGCGTGCGCGTTGACCTTGTGACATCGCTGGTATCCCTGGGTGCAGGTGTTATTGCTCTGTGGAAGACGGGCACGGTGAGTGCCAGTCTGGTCGGTTTCTCGCTAACCAGTGCTTCGACGCTGAGCGGGTCGATTCTGTATCTCGTGCGCTATACCAACGAGTTGGAAGTCGAACTGCAAAGCTTTGATCGTCTTTTGGAGTACACATCGCTGGATGCTGAGACCAAGGATGATGAGACGTACCCCGAGGAGGGCAAGTACACGGATGATCCGACTCATATGATTCCCCGCAACTGGCCACGTGCTGGTGATATTGAGTTCCGCAATGTCACTGTTCGGTACACTGAGAATGGCCCGGACGTCCTCACCGATATCAACCTGAGGTTTAAAGCCGGTGAACGTGTGGCTATTGTAGGCCGCACGGGTTCTGGCAAGAGCACTGTAAGTTTCAGATGCATCGCATTTTAATTTGAAAGACCATGCTAACATTATGTCTAGATGGTGGCGTCTCTATTGCGCTTCACGGATATTGTTTCGGGCCAGGTCCTGTACGACGGTGTCGACATCACCAAGGTCCCGCGCAAGAAGCTACGGGAAGCCCTCACCATCATTCCCCAGGAAGCCGTGCTCTTCACTGGCACCATCAAGTCGAACCTGGACCCTACCGGTACCATTCCGGAAGCCAATCTGCAAAAGGCAGTGAACGCTTGCAAGACCTTGGCCTCCTTCCAGGCTGGTGGACAAGACGCCGGCGCCGGCGGGTCATCGGTCGACGGCGAAACGACTGAAACCGAAACGGGCGTCGAGGCCATTGCCGAGGTTGATGCCGAGAAGCGGCTGTCTCTGGACACGGAAGTGACGGCCAAGGGCGAGAACTTTTCACACGGCCAGCGCCAGGTGATCTCGCTCATCCGGGCGCTGGTGCGTGACAGCCAGCTGATGCTTCTCGACGAGGCCACGGCCAGCATGGACTACGAGACCGACAAGGGCATCCAGGAAGTGCTGCGGGCCGAGCTGCGCGGCAGCAACCGCACCATGGTCACGATTGCGCACCGGCTGCGCACCATCATTGACTACGACACGATTGTGGTCATGGGCAATGGCCGGGTGCTGGAAAGCGGGTCGCCCAAGGAGCTGTACCACGCCGAAGGGCAGTTCTATGACATGGTTCAGCACAGCGGTGAGAAGGAGGATCTGGAGGATATCCTGGGCTAGAGGGTTGTGGAGATGGCTATAGAGCGTGTGCAGTGCAGTGCAAGTGCAAGTGCAGTATTGTAGAAGACGTTGTACATTGTGGTTGTAGAAGACAAAAGTATATGAGCCATCGATCGAACCCTAAGCTCACTAACCCCTATCTTATCTCTGGCGTCAGCCCCACCATCTTCCCGCTTGAGCAATGCGCCAGCACCATTCCCGAAACGGGAAGGTGCGCGTCAAGAAGTGGGGCACTCCTGCGCCAGAAAGGAAAGAGCGCAAAAAAAAAGTTTCCCATAACTTTTGAGCTGCGCTTCAAGAAAGAAAAATAAAAAATAAAAACCTGCTTTAATTATCACGACGGCCAACTTTTTTGCAAGCGCATTTTTTCTAGCGACGAACATCGATTTCGACTCTTTAACGCAAACGAGGCTCTTGCTTTTTTTGTCTACCAGCAATTGCCTTTTATCCAGCTGCAATTGCCCTTTCTACAGCACCGTCCGCCGACGCACGTGACCAGCAAGCCAACCGCCTGCCCGCACCACCCACCACCATCGCAACAATGGGCCGTGGAGGCAGAAGAAGAGGTGTAAGTTGCCGGCGAGCCGATGGACAGACGATGACGAGGCCCCTAGACTAACACGGCGTGATTGCCGATTGCAGGGCCGCAAGGGCGGCAACCGCGGCGGCCGCAATGGCGGCGGAGACCGCGAGGCCGGCGGCGCCAACTCCGCCGATCGCCGGGTGTCGTACCCGCAGATTGTCAAGGAGAACGAGAAGCTGGAGAAGTACTACAACGACCTGCTGCAGATGCCCGAGGACGAGCGCAAGGAGTTCTGGGAGGCGCTGCGCCGCGAGCTGCCCAACAGCTTCCGCTTCTGTGGCTCCAAGGGGTACGTTGCTCTTGCCGCTATGACGGCCCCCCTCCGTGTCTCTGCAGGCTGACTAACCACTCCCCCTCTGCTCTACCATAGTCACGCCCTGGCTGTCCGCAACCTGCTCCAGTCTAGATACATCCCCGAAATCACCCGCATCAAGCACGAGGACGGCAACTTCGTGCAGCCCCCCAAGCCCGTCTCGTGGTACCCCGACGGCCTGGCCTACGACATGACCACGCCCAAGAACGTGGTGCGCCGCTTCCCGCCCTTTGCCGCCTTCCAGAAGTTCCTCGTGTCCGAGACCAGCGTCGGCAACATCAGCCGCCAAGAGATTGTCAGTATGATTCCGCCTCTGCTGATCGACCTAAAGCCCGGCATGTCGGTACTGGATCTGTGTGCCGCGCCCGGCAGCAAGTCTGCCCAGCTACTGGAGTTGGTACACACCGGCGAAGAGGCCCGCATCAAAAAGGTGCTGCGCCAGCACGCCGCCGAGGACGGCCTTGCGCTGGGCACTGAGACTGAGGAGGAGGCCACCGCCGACCTGTCGGCCGACCCGTCCGACCAGGGCCGTGCCACCGGCCTGATTGTGGCCAACGACATGGACTACAAGCGCTGCCACATGCTGGTGCACCAGCTGAAGCGCTTCTCGTCGGCCAACCTGCTCGTCACCAACCACGACGCCTCGGCCTTCCCCTCCATCAAGCTGCCCGACAGCTACAGCGACAGACCCGGCAAGCGCTCGTACCTCAAGTTCGACCGCATCCTGGCCGACGTGCCGTGCACCGGCGATGGCACGCTGCGCAAGAACATGACCATGTGGCGCTCGTGGACGCCCAGCAACGCGCTCGGCCTGCACATTGTGCAGGTGCGCATCCTGGTGCGCGCCCTGCAGATGCTCAAGGTCGGCGGCCGCGTGGTGTACTCCACCTGCAGCATGAACCCCATTGAGAACGAGGCCGTGGTCGCCGCCGCCATTGACCGCTGCGGCGGCCCCGAAAAGGTCGGCATCCTCGACTGCTCCGACCGCCTGGTCGGCATGAAGCGCAAGCCCGGCATGAAGACGTGGCAGGTCATGGACAAGGCCGGCAACTGGTGGAACAGCTGGCAGGAGATCCAGGACAAGGCCAAGGCCGACCCCACGTGGGAGGCGCCCGGCAAGCTGACCGAGCCCATGTTTGCGCCGCCCGCCGACTCGCTGTGCGCCGACCTGCCGCTGGAGCGCTGCATCCGCGTGTACGCCTACCAGCAGGACACCGGCTCGTTCTTCATCACCGTGCTGGAGAAGAAGGGCGAGATCCGCGCGCGCAACGAGAACGCGCGCAAGGATGCTGCGCCCGCCGCCACTGCTGCTGCCGCTGGCGAGGGCGACGACGACGAGGAGGCTGAGGCTGCCAGCGGCAAGCGCAAGCTGGACGAGGTCGAGGCTGCTGACGAGATGGATGTCGATGCCAAGAAGGTCAAGACCGACGACGAGGGCAGCCGGGATGCCTCCGAGGCCCCGCAGGCTCAGGAGGAGGAGACGAAGGCCGCTGCTGAGGCCGCGACCGAGGCCCCTGCCGAGACCCCTGCTGCTACCGAGACCGAGGCCGAGCCCAAGGACACTGCCGACGCTACCCCCGCAGAGCCCAAGGAGAGACGCAAGGACACTTCCATCAGATACGAGGACCCGTTCAAGTTCCTCGCGCCCGATCACCCCGTGCTGGACGAAATCTTCAAGTTCTACCACCTCTCGGCCCGCTTCCCCCGCGACCGCTTCATGGTGCGCAACGCCACGGGCCAGCCGCTCAAGGCCATCTACTACTGCTCGACGCTGGCGCGCGACATCCTGGGCGAGAACGACCTCAAGGGCGTCAAGTTCCTGCACGGCGGCGTCAAGATGTTTGTGCGCCAGGACGTGCCCAACCCCGACGTGTGCCGCTGGCGCATCCAGAGCGAGGGCATGCCCATGCTGCACGGCTACTTGGGCGAGCAGCGCGTGGTGCACCTGCGCAGCCGCGAGACGCTGCGCCGCCTGCTGATTGAGATGTTCCCGCGCATCAGCGACGGCGAATGGCAGAAGCTGGGCGACATTGGCGAGCGCGTGCGCGACATGTCCATGGGCTGCTACATGCTGCGCGTCGAGCTGGACGCCGACGCGAACGCGTCGCCCGAGGCGCTGGCCGACGAGGCCGCTCTCCGCGAGCCCATGGTGCTGCCGCTGTGGAAGAGCATCTCGTCGCTGAACCTCATGCTGCCCAAGGAGGACCGCGCCGCCATGCTGCTGAGACTGTTCAACGACAACTCGCCGCTGGTCAACAACTCGCTGCTGAGACAAAAGAACATCCAGAAGCAGCAGGAGGAGCAGGCCCGCGCCGAAAAGGCCGCTGAGGAGGCTGGCGCCGACGCCGACGCCGAGGCTGCGGCCGAGGAGGACGACATCAACGTTGAGGATGCCCCGACACCCGAGGGCATGGACTAGATAGCGGAGCATACAGAGAGGAGAAAAGAAGCAAAGCTGCATTGGGTCATGTGATGTTCTATTGACTGGGTTGGGTATACGTTTAGTATATAGGGCGTTAATTACTCTTACAATAACTTGATACTCTTACAACGACCTGGCCACGCCTGTACATGTCTACTTTTCAATCCAGCAGTCCAACCGTCCAGTTGATGATGGCATCCGTGCCGTGGCCCCGGATAGCACTGATGGGGATCGCCGACACCTTGTGCGTCCACGCGCCCTCGATGCCCGTGGGATGCGGCTCGGAGCCAGCCTCCATCGCCTCGATATACGCCTTCAAGCGGGCAAAGTTGTCCTGCGTGCCGGGCAGATCGGCCTTGGTGGCCACCACGAACCACGGCTTGCCGGCAACGTCCAGGCCCGCGGCCGGGTTCGGCGCATGGTCGGCCGGCAGCTGCGCGCCGGGCGGCGCCACGCCATCGTCGATAAACGGCGCCGGCTGGTCGGTGCCCGTGACCGACGTCAGGTCCCAGTCGACGCGCGCATCGACCTCGCGGTTCGTCTCCTCCTCGTCGCGCATCTGCGCGTATAGCCCCACCTCGTTCCACAGCGCCTTGAGCGTGTCTACGGCGTCGCCGCCGCTGAGATCAAGTACAAACGCTAGCACACGCGCGCGCTCCACGTGGCGTAGGAACGAGATGCCCAGGCCGCGGTCCAGGTGCGCGCCCTGCACCAGGCCGGGGATGTCGGCCACGGTGAAGCGCGTGCGCGGCTCGCGCTCCGTCTCGGCGTCGGGCAGGCCCAGGTGCGGGGCCGGCGCGTGCTTCTTGAACGAGCGCAGCGGCAGGCGGCCGCGGTAGCCGTCGAGCACCACGGTGCCGATGTTGGGTTGCAGCGTGGTAAAGGCCCAGTTGCCAACGCGCGTGCGCGAGTTGCTGATGAGCCGCAGCAGCGTGCTCTTGCCGGCGTTGGGCAGGCCGACCAGGCCCACATCGGCCAGCAGCTTCAGCTCCAGCTCAATCTCCAGCCGCACGGCTTCCTCGCCCTTGGTCGCAATCATGGGCCGCGGCCGCTCCTTGCACACAAAGTGCGGGTTGCCCAGGCCGCCAATGCCGCCGGCGGCAAGCAGCACGGGATGCGGCGTGGGGTGCGTCAGGTCCAGCACGATGGGGGCCGCGGGCTGGGCATAGAGGCGGTTGCGCTTGGGCAGGTGCGGCATCTCGAGCGACCTGACTTCGGGCCGCGACAGGCTGGGGTATGTGACGTAGCGGGCCTTTTCCAGCTCGCGCGGGTCCTCGATCTCAGGCAGCGCCGGGCGCAGGAACGGCTCGCCGCGCAGCTCGGCTTCCTTCTCGGCCTCGTCCAGCAGCCGCTCCTCGCGGCGGCGCTGCTTGGCCGCGGCCTTGCGCGCGCGCATCAGCGCCGCGTCCTCGGCAGCCGGGTCGCTGCGCGAGATCTCGCGCACCACGGTGCCCACCGGCACGGCAATGACCACGTCGTCGCCGCGCGAGCCGGCCTGTGTAGAGCCGCGGCCGTGCTTGCCGCGGCCGGCCTTGACAAACGTCTGCCGCGACAGCTTGTACAGCGACGTCTCGCCCGGCACGGCCTGGATGTAGATGTTGCCGCCGTGGCCGCCGTCGCCGCCGTTGGCCGGGCCGTCGGGCATGTACGCCTCGCGCAGGAAGGCGACGCAGCCGTTGCCGCCCGGGCCGGCGTGCAGCGACAGTGTCGCCTTGTCGGCAAAGGTCGGCGCGGCGTAGTCGTCGGGCGCGGGGTTCAGGTGTGACCGCGGGAGGGCGTGCGAGTCTTGGCTGCTGCTGTCATTGCGGGCGGCTGATGTGGAGGTGAGCGAGCGGAGGAACTTGGTGCCGGAGGCGCCGGGCTGGCGCAGGCAGGGATACAGAAACGGCAGGAAGGGCGGGCGGTGAGCAAAACACCGACGAGACATTTTGCCGGTGGGCTGAGAAGAGGTGTGGGCGCGTTGTTATGGTGGCTCCGTGTTGGCTGGGCAGTGCAGCAAAGTGAAGGCGGGTTGAGTTTTACTAGGGTTAGCGAGATAAGATAATAAATGGGAGAGTATCCTTAGGGTTGCTCGCAGGGTAAAGCAAGACGGCGGTGAGCGGTTGTTCGTGGGCCAAAAGAATTCGCACAGGGGAAAACAAGGCTGTTGTCTTCCAAAAACGACCCTGTCTCAGTTGCCTATGAATCCTGGCAAATATGTGGCTGTCAGCATCAAAATTTAACGTCCTCTGTGGCGCAATTGGCTAGCGCGTCTGACTGTTACTTTGTGACTCTTTCCAGATCATGTGGAGGAGGCTTCGTAGGGCAATATCAGGAGGTTGACAGTTCAAGCCTGTCCGGGGGAGTTGCAGCGGTGTTTTTTTTTTCTTGTTTTCTTTTTTGTGGAGGGGGGGTCCTTTGTCGTGAAGGCCATCTTTTTGCCTGAGAATCAAGGGCAAAGTAGTAAAGAGGCAAAGAGACAAGATAGTATGCTTAAATAGAGGTTCAGCCCAAGGTGACGACTGTAACTATAAGTAGTGGTAGCATGTAAAGCTGTACTGTACGTGGTATGCGGTATGCGGTACAAAGAGGTACATTGATGGTGACATAATATGGGGTGACATGTGAGGCGTCAAGGTGTAGAAAACGCAAGAGCCTCATTGGGATGTGGCTTTGCCATGATTGGCATCAGGGAAGTTGCCATTTCTGCCCAACGATTTTTACGACTGCCGTTTCCACGTCTTTCACGTCTTTCCACGTCTTTCCATGCCGTTCTTTCTCTTTCTTTTGCGGACGCCCCCTTCCTCTTCAGTATAGTCTCGTGAGGAGAAGGCAGGCAAGCGAAACATTCATGCACTATGAAGGGAAGGCAAGGCTAGCATAAGGCAGGCAAGAGCAAGTCTGTCTGTATGGAGGTACATAGGTACTTGTGTATATGTATATGTGTACATCTACAATCCACATGTACTGTCTACTCCTTGTTCGTCTGCTAGTTACTGTGGCTGCTTGTACACCAAGCGCAGCTTCGTGCATGCCATGTCACTGTTTCTGTAGCACGTCTCTGAACTGTAGCTGCCCGGCTCAACTGTCCTCGTGTGCACCGTCTCGCCCCGTGGTTGCAGCACTGTGTACGGCATCTTGGGTGTCTGCCTGCCTGGCCGCTCTTCAACTGGCAACTGCATTTCCAGCCTTTCCATTGCTGATTGCAGGTTGCAGCCCTGGCCTGAAGGGTTCTCCGGCCCTCTTCCTTTTTTCCCCCTCTTCTCCGCCTTTGCATCTTTTCTTCCTCTCTACTTTCTTTTCTTCCCCCTTCATCTTTTGCTCGTCTCGTCCTTTCTGCACCCAACCCCCAACTGCGCTTCTGTCTCTTGAGTGCAACTCTGCTTACTCAGCCCAGCCGGCCCTTCTGACCTCGTTTTGTTTATTCTTTTTTTTTCTCATTGGCCCGTCGTTTCCCCTCCTCTGGCTGCGACGTCCAAGTGTCTTCCACTTGTTCTTTGTACCTGACATAGTGACAGATTAGATTCGCGGTCTGTTCTCGCTGGCCGCCGTTTCTTTTTTGCTTCCTCTCTTTTATATTCGTCTCTTTTTTCCTTTCTCTATTCTTCTCGTCGTCTTTCCAGCATCGTCTCGGTCCTTTGTCGCTGCCACAAGTCACCTGCTGCCTCCGGCCTTATCTCCGGTCACGTGACATCCGATCTGATATTCAAGACAACCAACCTCACCCTCATTCATTCTGTCCGGACGCTACAAACTACAAAGCACCGGCTTCAAGTGTTTTCATAACCGCGCAGGTAAGTAACCTTCCCAGATGCCCAAATATCGTGGCCCAGTGCACGCACCTTTATCTGTACATCCACATTATCACCATCCTCGTCCCGACCCAAAAGGTCTGATGCTACCCCGTCCAACCACCCCCTCCCCTCCCCTCTTCTCCCCCTCGCCCTCACCCTGTCGCCCCTCTCCTCCTCCATCCTCCCCTCCACCACGCCAACCATGCCTGGCCTGGCCTGCTTGCTTTCCTCCCTCACGTAGATGGAGGACGGTGATGCAGAAGCCCAAGACACGAGAGAGCCGACATGGCACTATGGGCGTAGTGCCAGCAGAGCAGCAGCACTGTAGACACTGCACATGATGCCTGTATCTTGCTGGAGATGGCCTGAACCTCAACCAGTCGGCCACACAGTGCTGCTGCTGCTGCACTTCTGCACTTCTGCACACATGTATATACATATGCAGACATGCATATGCACATGCATATTCCCAGCCCAGCCCACCCCAGTCTAGCCTAGTCAGGCCAGTCCCGGACGGAGTGAGGTGAGCAATCAACGAGGGCAAGGCGGGGGAGGAAATGAAGAGAGAGAAAGAGAGAGAGAGGGGGGGGGGAGAGGGCCAGACATCCACACAGACAAACCAGACGGACTAGGCTGCTTCCCCTCTCCCAATTCACGGCCACGGCCACCTCCACGACCACGGCCACAGCCAGCCAGCCAACCAGCCAGCCAGCCGAGACTAGATCCAGACCAGACCCGGACCCAGACCCAGACCATCATCACAGCTTAATGGGCACACATGCTTGCTGCTGTTACTGCACTTGCACTGCATATGTACACACGTGCATGTATGCGTGCGTGTTTGCTGTCCCCTGATGCCTGTGTGCATGCTTGCGTGCGTGCGTGCGTGCGGCCGGTTTGCCAGTTCGTCTCCCGTTGCTACGGCAGACGCAGCTTAGCAGCAATATGCATGCAATGCGGCATGCATCGCCGCTCCCTCTGAGCTCGTAGCTCGCAGCTCTGAGACTTGAGACCTGAGATCTGTGCTCTGGGCTCTAGGCTATGGGCTAGGCTATGGGCTCCGATGTGCAGTCACTGGCCTATCTGTCTACACTATGGCCAGCCCCGGATCCATCTGCTATTCTATCTCTGAGCCTCCGCCTCTCTCTACATCTCTCTCATCCCCCTTCTCATGCCTCCCCCCCTCTCTACTGCACCCCCCTGGTCCCTTCCCCCCCACTTCCCCGGTCGATCTAGCTACAGACTAGCTAGACACCCCACATTCACACAGTGAGAGAAGACGACAACCCAGAGAAAAGAGATGACAGCGTATGAGCCTGTATCTTGTCTCTGTCCCTGTACCCTCTCTCTCTACCTCTCTCTGTCTCTCTCTCTTTTGTTCCCCCCTCTCTTGTTCTCTTGCCTGCCTATCCTTGCAGCCTTCCGCTGTCTACCATTCGTCCCGCCCGCACGCATCTACAACACACCAAACACCAATACCCGATTCGACGCTGCCTTTAGCTGTCACTCGTCTTGTTTTGATGTGTCTCGATTGCTGTCGCTCTGGTTCTGGTTCTCGCTCTCTCGCCTCGCCTCGCTCTCGTCCTGTTCCCTGTCGGCCTCTCTCAGCCTTTGTCTCTCTTCTTATTTCTTCTTCTCTGTTCCCTCCCGATTCCACTTTCTTTCTTTCCTCTGTTCTCCCTTTGGAAACTTTCTCTGTCTCTCTCTTTCTAGCTGGACTGTTGTTTCTTGTTCCAGGCGTAGAACGGCTCTTGTCAAAGCCTCTCTCTCCTCTCCTCCCACTGCCACTGTCACTCCTGCTTATATCTATTGTTCCTTGTTAGTCTTGGATATTCGCCTGCCTTTGACCCTTGCTCTTGTCTTGCTCCTCGCCCTCACCTCACTTCTTTCTCTCTCTCTCTCCCTCGCCCCGTTTCCTCCCCCACGAGGCTGGCTTGCCCTGTCCTGTGTCCCCCCATCTCCTCGCTTTTCCCCAGAATCTGGCGTGGCTTGGCCTGGCTTGGCCCTCTTTTGACGTCAAGTCGTCCCCAGACCTTAGTCGTTAATTTCTTGTCTTTTCTTCTTTTCCCAACACTCCTCACTCACCCATACTCTCACTCTCTCTCTCACTCACACACACTCACTCGCTCTCTGCGCTGTACATTTGCTGTCCATATTTCTCTCCTTGTATCTACCCACCCCGCCTACACGCTCTGTCTCTCTTCTCTGTCTAGATCTCACCCTCGCTATATTTCCCTCATTATTGGCCTCTAATATTCCCCCTTGGCCTCTGCATTGCCCGCATTTTCTTGTCTTATCTTCTCCACCATCTGTCCTGTCGCTGTCTCGGTGTCTCCCCCTCCACCTCCGTCTCCATCTCCACCTCCGTCTCCATCTCCACCTTCGCCTCCTCCACCTTCGCCTGCAATGGACCACTACAGATACTTACGTCCTACAAGAGTACATTCTAGAACTCCCAGGCCAGATCGGGGATTAACAGCTACTCCGTCACCCACCCAAAAACAAATCGTGAGAATGGATCCTGACTGCGCCATATGTGGCTCGCCCGCAAACACAGCCTGCGAATGTGAGTCCAAGAGCCTTGAAATGGCCATCAAGCATGCCGAACAGCGTATTATGCAGTCGGTGTATGATGACATACGGTATGTTACCCTCTCTCTCCTCTTTAGCCTTCCCTTTTGTCCTGCTGGCTCTTCTATCACTCCTCTTCCCCCCCCCTCGCCTTTTCCCATCCACCTTTCCACCATATAGACACCCCCCGCTAACACGCCCGCCTCTAGATCATGGGTCCGTGGCCACGCCCAAGACTACATCTTGGCTCACTTCACTCAGCTTACTGAGCGTCGCAAAACCGCCCACGCTGCTCACCTCGACCGCATCACCAGTCATGCCTACTACCACTACCAGTCCCCGCCACATCCCAATGAGATGGTTGCCGCCCAGGCTACCCTCAAGCGCGGTATTGACCAGGACTGGCAAGCCAGCGTACAACGCTACCCCGAAGTGCTCGAATACTTCTTTGGCCTCGTCGAACTCACTCTCCCTGGCGACAACGAGCCTGGTGTCAAGGAACCGCCGTCCAACGCTTTGACAGGCGGCCGCAAGGCGGGCCGCCGTCCGGCCAGCATACAGGCCGGCCACATGTACGACCCTGACATGGCTCTGCCCGCGCCCCGCCAGGGCTCGACGCCGCCGCATGCGCAAATGATGGTCCGTCGCCCCATCTCGCCGCATGGCAACGTGGGCCGCCGTACGCCTGGCCCCGCTGGTGGCGGTCTCCCGCCGGCCCGTGTCAACCGCGTCAACTACCGTGGCGGTGCGCCGTCTGGCCCCCCGCAGCCGCAATCCTACTATCCTCCGTACTAGCGTCACGTACGGTACAGCACAGGGGTGTCTGCAAGCAACTCCTTCTTCTCTTCATATGTGTGTGTGATATCCCCGGGCCCACAGAACCGGCTTGTTCTTCTTTTTTTCTTTCCATCTTCGCCGTCTTGATTATTGCTCTTCTCGCCTTCTCGTTACTTTCTCAGCCTGTGTCTGCACGGTTATGTTATCACATATCCCTCTGCTCTGCTCACCACCAACAACATGTGTCTGGGCTGTCTGTTGAAGATAACTGCGGATATGTGTTGTGTGGGCAGCCTGCGTGAGGCACCTTCACCAATCGCTGTGTTCCTGCCGGCTGTCTCTTGTTCAGTCTCTCCGTGTCCTTTTCCTGTTTCGTTGTCGATGTCGATCTCTACAATCACGAGCTGTTTTCGCCGTTCTTTTTTCATCCTTCTCTTTTGCTTTCATGGCCGGCAATGTCATGTCATGGCATGTATATTCCACAAATACGCACACAGTCTTTTTTCTTGTTCTACCTATTCTACAAAGCGGATATTTTCTTTTTTTTTATCTTTTTTTTTATACTTCTAGCAGACCAAGCCTAGTTTTCTTTCCTCTTCTATTGGTTCCCGGATGTCAATATATTCGCTGTCTAACACATTGGCTCGAACTGCATGCATGACAAGACTTGGTGCACGACAACTGTATCAGTAACTTAGGGTTTGTTGTCATTAGGGTCTACATACTAACAAGAAACAAAGGTGAACGAAAACGAATCTAGTGTATTTTGGAGTGAAACGAACAAGCCCAAGGCGATAACAGGCTCTATATGAGAATGAATAAGAAGCTGGAGATGAGGAGCGCCCAGGGACAAAGCCGGGCGAGAAAAAAAAAAAGGAAGATATATACCAAGACCAGTCATCATCAATGTTGGACAGACGACAACCACGGCGACAACGACAACGACAACGACAACGACAACGACGGCAGCCACGACCACGATCACACCGACGATAGTCAATCAACCAACCATGCAAGCGAAAACAACAACAAGCGGGAAAAGCGAAACCTACAGAGAAAGAAATATACAGAGGCCCCGGGCTGGCCTGCCCCTCGTGAGCGCCAGCGAGCCGGCGGCTTAGGCATCGACGCCGGCCTCCTCGGCGTCTTCCTTTTCCAGACGCTCAATCTCCTTCTTGGCCTTTTCGATGTTCTGTGGGACGCGGCGGGTGGTTAGTTAAGGGTGTGGACTCGTAGGACGACGCATGTCGGACTGGGGAAAAAGAAAAAGACAAAGAAAGCGGGAAACATGCAGCATTGTGACGACTTACCTTGGCAGTCTCGGCCGCCTGGTTGCTCTTCCAGTCGTCCAGCTTGGCCTTGACCTTCTCCACCACTTGGGACAGCTCGGCGGCGCTCATGGGCGGGTCGACGCCAATGTACGAGCAGTCCTGCACGACGGACGGCGGGCAGTTGAAGCCCTTGGACGACTCGGCGACGAGACCACCAGCGGCAGCAGCAGCCTTCTTGTTCTTCTTGCCCTTGCGGGCGGGCGCCGAGGTGATGAACTCCTCTTGGCGGTCCTCCTTGCGCACGAGCACGGTGCCCTTGGGCGCCGAGGCGGTGTCGACCTTGCGGATGTCGGTGGCGCCGAGGCCGCGGTCGGCCAGCAGCGGGGCCTTTTCGTCGGACACGGCGGAGGGGTCGAGGAACTTGAGCAGCGACGTGGCCAGGCGGATCTGGTCGGTGAAGGCGGGCAGGCTGGCGGTCTGCAGCATCTCCTGGGCGCGGGCCTTTTGGGCGTCCTTGTAGGCCTTTTCGCGCTCGGCGCGGATGCGCTCGCGGTGCTTGGCGCGCTGCTCCTGCTCGTGGGCGGCAAAGGCGCGCTTGGCGCCGTGGTAGTCGTCCTTGAGCTGCTTGATGGCGGCGTACGTGGCCTGCTGCTCGCCGTGCAGCTTCTTCTTCTCGTCGCGCAGGGCCGACAGGTTCTTGAAGACCTCGTCGGACTTGGACTGCATGACGTCGAGCTCGGCCTGGATGGCGGCGTAGCGCTCGTTGACGGCCTTTTGCGCAGGGTCGTCCATGGAGTCGCGGATCTCCTTGACCTTGGCGCGCAGCTCGTCAATCTGCTTCTGCGACTCGGCAAACTGGCCAAAGTTCTTCTTGACGCGGTTGAGCGACGAAATGTCGGACAGGTTCTTCTTCTCGTCGACAATCTTCATGGTGCCCGAGTTGACCTGGGCCTCGAGCTCCTGGATGCGGGCATCGAGCTCCTCGACCGTCTTGAAGGCCACCTTGCCGCGGGCGGCCTTTTGCTCGGCAGTGCGGCTCTTGATCTGCTCGTCCAGGCGCTTAATCTGGTCGAGCTTGGTGGCACGAGACGACTTGCTGCCGGCCTGGGTCTTGCGGATCTCGTTGCGCTCGTTGATGAGCTCCTGGCGGCGCTTCTTCTCGGGGTTGGACTCCTCGGAGCCGTCCTTCTTGTTGGGGAAGGCGAGGTCGATCTTGTCGCGGATGGCGTTCTGGAGGGGGAGGGAGGGGTGAGATTAGCATGTGGTTTGTGGAGGGGGCCTGTGCAAGAATAGCAATGCTTGGTTGGGGCTCGCAGCAATTGGTGGCCGGCACACAGGCAATCGGGAACGTACGTAGTTGTCCATGGCAATCTTGTGGTTGGCCTCGGCCTTGGCCAGGTCCTCCTTGTAGGCGTCCTCGTTGGGTCTGGTGGGCTTGGCCTTGACCTCAGGGGCCGGGGCCGGGGCCGGGGCGGCAGCGGGGGCAGCAGTTTCGGTAGCCATTGTGTAGAAGAGAGAATGGAATATCCAGTAAGAAAAACACCAAAGGGAGTCTTGGGCCGGCAGAGGAAGACGGAGAGAGAATTGGACGGGGTGAACTGCGGCTGGCGAGGAATTGCGAGGTTCGGGCGCTGTTAGCAAAGAGACCAGGTGTTTAGTTGGAGGGAGGGACGCTGGGCCATGGGACACAGCAGCGGGGCGGTGGGAAAAAGGAGGGCTGCGGCTCACATTTATACGAGTCCGTGATTGGCTGTGTGCAACGTGGAGGCGTGGACGGTGGAGGGCAGAACGGGAGTCGCTGGAGCTGGAGCTGGAGCAGAACAGAATAACAAGAGGAACACGAACGAAGATGGGCCAGAATGTTGACACCGTAGTTCTGCCACCAAGTTCTGCCACTGTGACGTGACATAAGGTCTGGCCAGCGGCCCCACCGCCCTGCAGGGAGTCCACTTGTAGAGAGGCGGCGATTGGGCTGGATAGGGTGGCGGCTTAGCAGTCAATAGTTGCTTTTTAGGTGCTTCTGCCAGCTGCCAGCCCTAGCCACCAGCGCCGCCGCCACCGCGCTCGGTCTTGCCTGACGGCCCGCCACGCGAGGCTGAAAGCGCATAGCAAAGATTCCAAAACTTTTTTTTTTTCCCACTTTCGATATCGCGAACGTTTGCGCTGTCTAGCCTCTTGTTTGCGCTGTTCGTTTCCTCCTCCTGCTAGTGATGCTTTCCAGCGCCGCGAAAAGGCCAACGAGGACTTCAGCATCCGCCAGCGCGAAACC
>JAXHKQ010000143.1:0-46486 GCA_038407185.1 Chalaropsis ovoidea | reverse complement strand
GGTGCAGATTTTCAGGTGTTTTATTTTATTTTAATATCCTTTAATTATTTTTTAATTATTGTTTAATTCATTCTTCATTCTTTTTTCTTATTCTCTTGTTTCTCCCCTCAACTTGTACTTAAAACCTCCCTCTCTGACATTCATGCAAAACTAAACATCCATCCCATCTCTTCTCATCCCACCCGGACGACAGGAGAAACCGGGAATTCTCTCACCCGGAATCCAAACAAGCCACCGCTCGGCAGTAACACGCCACGGCCGGGGTCAGGCCTGCTGGCGCATTGTCTCAAGGCCTGCTTAGACCTGGCGCAGGCTAATAGTCTGGGCCTCTAGCTTGCCTCTCCTACACACACACAAAGACAGGCTTCAAAAAACAACGGACGTTTATATTATAAAATATAACAAAATGCATCTCCAGTAAACAATGAGCTTCTATTCTTTTGGCTGTCAAGACTATCATGACCACCTCCATTGCCCGTCGTTTCCTGTCAAGAAAAAAAAGGAAAAAAAAAAGAGGGCACCGGGCCAGGTGTTGCATCTGATAAGGCCTGGGATCCTCGCAGGCGCGTGTAGCTCGTCCTGAAATGTTGTATCTAGAGCTGATGTGGGCTGAAGTGATGGCCAAATAAAAGAGGAGGGAGGGCAATACAGGAAACAAGAACAAAGAAAAACAGGCAGGCTCCCGAGAGGAGAGGAAAAAGAAGAAGGGCCGACTGGGTGATGTTGTGGTTGTGCTGATGACGAGAAAGATCTGATAAGATCTGATAAGACAAGACTTGGAAAACAAGAGAGAGAAAAAATGCAGCGGAATCGATCCAGCCAAAACAATCTTTGCTCGTCTTTGTTTTTTTTTTTTCCTTTTTTGCGTTCCAGGGATTCTCTAGCAAGAAAAATAAAACTTGTCTTAATCCTAAAAAAGTCATAGCGACCACCGCCCGAGGGGGCCCCGAGGCGAGGCCGAGAAGGGGGCCTCTTCAGAGTAAAAAGAAAAGGAAAAAAAAAAGAGAGAAAAATCATGACAAAAAAAACGAAAATAAAGGGAAAAAAATAAACCAAAAATCCAACGATAGTGACAATCTCAGAGGATCAGCTCCTCACAGTAGTAAAAAGGAAAAGGGAGACAGAAAAACAAAGGAAAAAAAGAAACACAAGCAAGCAGGCCACCAACGCTCTAGTGGCCGCTGCTGATGCCCTTGGCAGCATCAGACCACGGCATGGGGAACACAGGCAGCTTGAAGAACGAGTTGCTGCTGTCCTGCAGGCCGGCCAGCGCATTGTACCAGGCCAAGAAGGCGGCCAGCATGCCGAACAGGCCGCCGGCCGTGGCCAGGTTGTGGCCGGTCTCGACGGCGCCCTCGGACAGCGCGTAGTTCTCGACGGCGAGGCACAGGAAGGCAATGTCGAGCGTGAAGAAGAGCATGAAGAACATGACGGTCGACTTGAGCGTGCACAGCAGCAGTATCGTGGTGAAGATCCACCAGCCCGTGAGGAAGAAGCCGATGGCCGAGTTCAGGTCTTTGGCGTCTTCGGCGTACGGCCCGTCGACGGTGTTGGTGAGCTTGAAGGCCGGCGTGGTCAGGATGCCAAAGGCGATCCAGAAGCCGCCGTATGAGGTGAAAGCGGTGGCGCCAAAGGTGTTGCCGACTGCGAATTCCCTGGAGAGCAGACAGCGCGCGTGTTAGTGACTAGTGACATCGAGAAAGGGGGCCATCTTGTGGGCCAAGAGCAAAAGACTTACCACATGCCGGCAAGCATCTGCACGAAGCCGCCGTAGGCATAGGCCAGCGTTATGATGATGGTGTTGGTGTGCACGCCGCGCGCACGCATGTTGATGCAGGACAGCACAAAGGTGGTCAGGGCAAAGGCCGACAGGCCCAGCGGCGCCGGGTTGGCGAACTTGCGGTGCTCGTAGGGGCGCAGCTGTGAGGCCTGGATGACGACACGGTCCTCGTGGTAGTTGGGGCCGTGGCCCTTTTCGATGCTGTCGTGGCTCATGGTGGAGAATCTGGTGAGGTCTAGAGAGGAGGAGGAAGAGGGAGAGTGTGAGTAGAGATGTCTAGGGGTGTGTGTGTTGATATAGTGTATTGGTGGTGCTGGTGTTGGTGCTGGTGCTGGTTCTGGTGTTGATATTGGCTGTTATATGACGGCAGTGAAGCCAGAAGATAGAGTGTATAGGCGTGATATGAATAAGAGTATAGCAGAGAAGAAATAAAAAGAAGCAGGAATTAAACAGTAAAAAGTCAGGATAACAAGGTCGACCGGTTTACTGTATATTTTCTGCGGTGCGGCGTTGGGGAGGCGGGTTGTGGATAGACGACAACAAGTGTCTAGTCGAAGAGTTGAAGAAGAAGCAAGGAATGGGGATTTGACGATGCATTGAAAGATCTCTGATCGAGAAGAGCAAGAGGAAAAGGAAGCAGAAAGTGAAGGACGACGACCCAGCTTTATGGCTTCGTGAAATCAGAGGGGGGGGAGGGCCCAGGCTAACAGAGAGCAGAGAAGGGCCAATCCTACTCCGACTCCTGCGGGAGGGACAGGGAAGACAGCAGAGCAGACAAGCCAGGGCCACACCAGACGAAGACCAAGAACAGGAAAACAAGAAGAAAGCTCGAGAATACACCGAGAGAGGAACAAGAGCCAAGAGCGGTGCACCGTCCAACCAGACGGACCAGGGTCTCGTTGATGGACTAGCCAGGCTGCACGCCCCCTCCCCCTCCCCCCATCTTCCTCGTCTTGCTAGTCTCTCTTGGGCAAGCAGCAGCAGAAGCTGCTTTGATTTGACATGTTGTTTTTTGTAACTAACAAGAAACAACAGGCTGGAGTCGGCGTCGGATCACAGGAGGGAGAGACTTGGCAGTGGCTCTGGTGCAAACACAGACAGCTTTGCGGTGTTGCAAGTTGGGTACGCGTGGATGTGTGAGAGTGAGAGTGAGTGAGCATGAGGGCAAGAGGGTATGAGAGTATGTACCCAAGTACCTTGCCAAGCAAGGACTCTCCGCCTCGGTCGGCCTGCTAGGCTCGGAGCAAAGGGTCACACACTCGCACGCTTGCTGCGCTCTGTGTGGTGTGATGGCCTCTCTGCCTATACCACAGCACAACTTGGCAGTTGGAGATGCATCATGATTTGACATCTTCTCATCAACTCCAACACACGCACACGAGTAAGTGGTGAGCGGAGTGTGGAGAGGAGGGCGAGAGGGGTGTGAGCCGTGTAAGTTGGGGGGGGGCACATAGAAAGAGCCGTGTAAATTTGGAGACACATAGAGAGAGCCTGTGTTTGTGCTGCATGTCGTGAAGCCGGTCTCCCTCTCTGTAGCACGGAACAAGTCGTGGGATTCGAGAAAAATGCGGGAGAGAATTTTAGGGGGGCGTGGCAAGAAAAGTCCTCGAGGCCAAATCGGGGGGTGTGCAGATAGAATGACAAGGGGCCGCTAAGCCGCGTGCGAGCGTGCGTGCCAAAAAAGACAGCCGGGTGTAAAATAGAAGTGAGGGGGGTGTGCGGAACAGGCGAAAAAGCATGGAAGAAAGTCAAAGACGAGGTCTTTGCCTTTGTTCCTCAAAGGGCCTCTTTTTCTCTTTTTTCTCTTTTTCGGCTTCTTTCGTCTTCCTTTTTTCTTCCACTGTGTCTCTGGTCAAGTGGATTGGAGGCGTGGGCGGGCTTGGGGAGATTATCGTGTCGTGTCCCAGAATCATCTTCAAACCACACACAGGCAAAACAGTCTTCTGTCTTCTTGGCAGTTATCGGAGAATGCTCGGGCAAGAGGAGAGGGGGCAGTAGTGGCAAAGGAAGGGAAGACCAGACACCGGACAGACAATGGACGCTGGTCCTGTCAGAGTTCGCCCGTCTTACAAACAGCATGGACTGCGAAACAGACAACTTCGGAGGACGGAGAGACGAGATAGGCCTGGCTGGATTGGGAATAGAACATAAATGTACCGGGGGGAGGGGGGGGGGGCAGAACCGCATAAACAAAGATCTAAAGCAGAGCGCAAAATAGAACAAAGGCAGAGTGGGTGCTGGCTGGTGAGCAATGGCCAGTGACCAGTGACCAGCGGCCACATGCCTCGAGCGCCCAACAATGCCAATGCATGGACGGGCTGTATGGAAGTGGATCACGATGGAGAGGAGAGATGGATATGGATATGGATGGGTGGGAACATGGAACCGTCGAGACTTACTCTGAGTGCTGCCGTAGGGGTTTTCGTAAGGGGCCATGTTGGACGTGGCGTGGGCGGTATGGTAGGTGAGCGGGAGAGAGTTAAGATGGCGGTATTAAGAGGGATTTGGCGATTGTCGATGTCGTTCTTCTTCGTAAAGGTCCAGACGATAAAGAAACAAGAACAAGCAACGACGCTAAGGGCTTCGAGAGGCTGAAGTGTGTGTGTATGTGTCTGTGTGTGTGTCTCTGTCGGTATGATGGCGAGCTCGAATGTATGCTTGTTTTGGCTGCCTTTTTGTTTTCCCTTTTGTAAGTGGCGGATTAGGAAGATGCAGTTGACTGAGATATATGATAACGTCGAGCTTTCGAAATGAGTGTCAAGATAATGAATGAATGAGAAAAAAGTAGGTGAGATGCAAAATGATGAAGTCGCTAGAGAGAAAAGGAAAAAAAAAAAGAGAAAAAAAAAGACCAAGTAAAACCAAGAGGGGAGAAAATGAAGTTATGATGGTGCACAAAGGAAACGAAGAAAGGAAATAAGACAACGTTAATAAATGGACCAGCCAGTATATAACAAGACTTTTTTTTGT
Source organism: Chalaropsis ovoidea (assembly GCA_038407185.1). Classification (NCBI taxonomy): domain Eukaryota; kingdom Fungi; phylum Ascomycota; class Sordariomycetes; order Microascales; family Ceratocystidaceae; genus Chalaropsis; species Chalaropsis ovoidea. The sequence continues at coordinate 41,736 of JAXHKQ010000143.1, read as the reverse complement.
TTTGCAAGTAAGTGTATAAAAAGAAAAGCGAGTAACGGAGAAAAAAAACAAGCCTCTGAGATTAAAATGAGCGAGGATTATAAAAGAAACCCGCCGGACCAAGAAGGAGAGGACGACATGGAAAATAGAGGAAAATGAGAACAAAGATTTGCCAAGGTGGCACGTCGACTAGCAGGGAAAATCAAAGCCCCCAGCACCACAGAATGTTGAGACAAACGAGAAACCCAAGACCCACGGGGGGGCAAGTAGCAGGACAGGAGGAGGAGGGGGAGGAGAAGAAGGAGGGCAGCACCAAGATGAGAACGAGGGGGATTGAGCTGGGCGCTGCTTGCGGAGAAGGGGAGGCAGAGATTTAGAGAAAGAAACAAACAGACGACAGCAAGAGAAGCAAAGGGAAGGCGACGATGATACACACACAATACACCAAGCCCGGAGCGACAGCCAGGTGAGGAAACACGGCCAAGACCCTGTAAGACCTTTTTTTCTGTCATTTTTATCCCATTGTATTATTTGCTTGTGATTACTGCTTCTTCCGTCTCCTACCAATAGCCCTATCACTAATAAAAGTACCTACAAAAAAAAGAAGAAGCCCAAGATTCATCTAATCCCACCTCCCCATCGTCAATATCAACTTCAGCGTTTCACAATATTCCCGAGTCCCGGCGCGGCTAATTCCACCAGTAGGGTTAGAGATATGCGTGTAAGCCATAAAAGTGCAGGAACTTGTGCGTCTCCCAGTGCAATAACCCTTTTCGTCCTGTGTCTCCCAGTGCAATAACCCTTCTCGTCCTACGTCTCTCTACCGAGTCCCCCTTGCTCCTGCCCTTTTCGCTGCTCTCGCGCCTATTTATATGGGTCCTCGTGGGTTCTTATGCGCGCTTCAGGCGCTTCGCACGGCCAGGCACGTATCGATCTTATATCTTCGTCTTTGCCCCTTTCATTGGCTCTCTGAGCGGCGGCGGCTTACTTTCTTGTGAAATTTGATGTTTTTTTTGTTGTCTCGGGTGCGGTTGTTTTGGCTTTGTCTTTTTTTTTCTTTTCTTTTTCTCTTTTTTTTTTCTTCTTTTTTTTTGTTGTTCTTCCTCCCCCCAAACAATGCAGAGCCTCCAGAGAGCCTCAAGTCTTGGTTTCGTTCTTCTTCATGATATTCACAATATACCAAGACGGCTAGCCAAGAAGGCCAAGCCATAATGCTGTGCCCCAATCCCCAGAACGTAGCAGCCCCAAGACGTACATAAAAAAAGACATCTCCTTGGCTCAATGTGACTTGACAACTCGTCTCGCTTCGGCTTAATACATTTCCCTTTCTCCCCGGACTTTGCGTTCTCCTCCAGCTTATTATTCCCCGCATCTTTGCCGTAGCCATCAGCTGCATGTGAGCTGCTTGTTCGATCTGTGCACTTGGCTGCTTGTCTGCCGTCATCACCCCGGTATCGTGGCCTCACATACTTGGAGGCTAACCAGCCGCCAGGCCAGTCATGATCTATAATTGTCGAGCCAAGGCGGAGTCCACCAGACAGCCAGTACGCTTTCGGGCCTTCACCCAGTTGTTGGCATATTTTCCGCCTCATGTTCGTCTCACTTGGGGGCTGCTCCATTGTCAACCACCTCTTGGCCACACATCTCAATTTTAGAGGTCTTCAACAACCCCCCATTGATTCCTGAGGATACGAGCCTCCTCGCTTTCCTGCCGCGCAGTCTCCCCTCGCACATGCTGTATTGCTTGGTTACGGATTGCTTGGTGGGCCTTTTTGGCTGTCTTGGCTGTTTAGTCCCCAGACCCAGACTCCAAGGCAAAGCAAAGCCTTCACGGGGTTGGAAGCCTCACTTATTTCTCCTGCTCTTGGCTTTGCTTTGCTTTAGCAAGGACTGTAAGGGCCTGTATAATCATCTTGGAGGCGTCTAGGCGCAGTTTCCTGCTTGATACTGAGTCTGGTTTCTATGCCTCTCTCTCCTTGTTCCGCCTCCTTGTCTCTCGTTCTGCCCTTCCCTCCTGTTCCTCTTTCTTACAAAGGGGTATTTGCAGCCGCCGCCACCGCCACGACAGCACGCACATCTTGCTCTCTCCGGCTCTCCTTCCCCTGAAAAAATCTAGATTCTGCCAGTATTTTCTGCTGTGGGCGCCGAGGCGAAGCAAAGCTTACCCCGCCAAAGAAGATTCATGAAGCTGAATTTCAGGGCGCCTGATTTTCTTTTCCTTTTCCTTTTTTTTTTTTTTCTTTTCTTCCCCTTTTTCTTTGTCTTTTTTTCTTTTCCCTTCCCCATTAACGGTTCTGCGTTTGCGGTTTCATGTGCGATGTGGCACTGACGCCTGCGCCGAAGTCCATTTTTAGTGCCTGGAATAAGACAGGCGAACAATTGGTAGTCGGGTAGTGGGCATGGCATGGCAGGGCTATCGTACACATACAGATACAGACATACACATGCACTTACACATACACAGCCATATCCCGCTCTCATATGCCGTATCCCACACACCGCAATCCCGCTGCCATCTCCTCGCCCGCTCCAGTCCGCTTTGGCGTCCCTGACTCTGGAAATAACAGCCCAAGCTGGACGACCCCCAAAATGTCCCTGTGAGCTGCCCACTTCTACAAAGCCTTGGTCGTCTATTTCAGGACGCAGAGCCTCACCTTCTCCAACACCTGCCATTGTCTGCTTTTCTTCCCACGTGCAGTGCAGTCTGGCGCCCAGTGCGTGCGATCCTGTGTTCAGTGCTTTTTTTCTTTCTCTCTCTCTGTCTCTCTCGTGGTGGTGTGTATAGCTTGCACATGAAGGGGCAGGCCAAGCTGACGTATGCTCTGTAAGTTGGCACTTTCATGCGAAGATCCTGTTTTACAGCGAGCACTGGTACCCAATCGCAGGCTTTTGGTTCACGGTCGATCGGCATTAATATCCTGGCACTCTCGAGGCTTTTTAGTCATCAACTGACCTTTGCCCAGTGCGTGTGTGTCCCTGTTTTTAGCACTGCCCTAGTCATCTGGTGGTGTGTGTTCTGTAATCTTTCAGCGCCAACCGCCTGTATGCCCTGTAGCGTCCACTGTAAGAAGACAGCTACAGGGCCCGGCTACAGGGGCGCGGGTATAAGTGGCCCTCTGTAAAGCGCACCCTTGTAGGCCCTCGGGACCTGCTCCAGCGGTGTTTTATTTTTAGATCAACAAGAAACAAGGCCTAAACGTGATCTGCAGTCTCGTCGCTTTCTTGCCCTCTCCGGCCTGCATAACGGCGTCCTGACCAATGATGGCGCATGTTGACACAACCTGCGCTTGGAATTGCTTTTCTTAGGAGGCGCTCTGTTTCCCTTTTGCCGTTGTTTCTATGCCCTTCTTATGTTCTCTTCTTTTCTTCTGTTCTCCGGATGCTATGGCTCCGATGCGCCCATGCTGTAGCTTCAAGCCGGGTCTTAATGCAGTGCGAGCAAGAGGCACAGGCTCTGAGTCTAACAATAGATGCGATGTGATTCTTTGGATATAGACCTGGACATGCGTGTGTGTGTAGCAAATACTTTCAGCTTTCCTCTGTGCTCCTCTATAGGACGACAACAAGTACGACTACTACAGCATGCAGAACTCGAGACAGCCAACCACGTCAGCTAGCATCTACACTGGCCACGCAAGCTGAAAAGACTCTCGTTCGGCGACTGGCTGGACAAGGTTAAGCGACGAGTTCGTCCGTTTCTCCGCTCTATGCAACCACTAGGGAAAAGAAAAGGGAACAAAACTTTGTCGTCTCGAAACCTGCCAAGACCCAACAATCTGGGAGGGCTCAAGCCCAGGGGTCTTGCTTGATTCGATTCCTCTGTCTCGACAGCTTGAGAAACTTCTCTCGCCAGCGGCTGTGCGCTTGAAGCAGGTAAACAAACCCGAGACAAGCTGGATATTTAGCCAAAAGCTGCTCCCAAGGCGAGAAGCTGCTCCCAAGGCGAGAAGCTGCTCCCAAGGCCAAACGCTGCTCCCCAACGCTGCCCCTCCCCCATCTGCATTTCAAACAGCTGGCCGATCACTCTGCAACAGCTGTGGCAGCTGCTACACCCCATCTCAACATCATCCAACCTGGAACACAATCCAGATGTGCCACATTTGCGTGTTAGCGCAAGAGGCGCGACGCCAAAGGCATGATCGTAGCAAAAGCACAGCACGCACTAGAACCAGGAAGCCCTCTCCTGATCTGCAAGAAACAACAAACAGCAAAACAACCGCCGCTGCCGCCGCTAGCATCTCCACCAGCTGCATCACACCGCCGAAACGATCTCGCGTTCGCTTGCCATGTATGAGCCTGTGTGTCAGCATGCGGCTTGGGATACAGCGTCCCCCTCTCAGGTCTAGACCCAGACTCAGATTCAGACCCAGACCCAGCTCCCGTCCCGGGCCCGGACCCCCCTGGCTTACAAGTTGCCGTGTTCATGCCTGCGTACATACGTAAGCGCAGAGCTGTCGTTGCAGTTTCAGATTTGTGTGAGAGAAAACATGGGAAATGCCGACTTACCATTCACTATATGGCAGGAGACAGGGCAGGGCAGGTCTTGTTTCAGAAGCCCGTGGACTTCTGTAGCTGAATGATGAAGCAAGAAGCAAGCAAGAGGTAGAGAGAAAGAGAGAAAAGGGAAAGGTTCATAGAGACAAAGAGAGAAAAGAAAAATATAGATAGAGACAAAGAAAGAAACCCTAAGTCGCCGGCCAAAGGGTTACGCTACTGGATGCTCTGGTAGCATTGGCTATTTATAACCACCAGACGAAAAAGAACTGGAAGGGAACCAATGCTGGCTTTCGTCCCCTTGCAGTGGACCTTCCCTATGCACGTACGATTCCTCTTCCGCTTTTCTCCTTCATGGGAATATGGAAGCGTTGCAGAGGAAATGTGCATGCATGCAAGTGCTGTGACATTGAAGATTCGAGCGATAACCCTGGAGTTGGAATAACCCTAGTATGTGTTGATACTTACTCCAATGTTTCCATTGCGTGAGATGACCACAGGCATAATGAGATGCGTATATGTTTGGAGAAATACATTGTCTTTCCTTTCCTTTCCTCCTTATTCTTTGACTCGAATTGGACCCCTAGATTACTTCCCCAGATCACAATATATAAATGTCAGAATCCGAGTTGGGGCTGCTTCTCCAGCAAACATGCATGTATGATGAACTTGTCCCACGAGGAATGGCACTCGGAGGCACATGGCCCGCGAGATATTGCTGCATGACGATAGGGCTGACTTGGGCTATACAGCTATGTGAATTTCTTTCAACCGACTGCACGCTACATGTACTGGAACCTGAGCACACTCGACTTACTGCGCCTGTGCTTTTGTACAGCCTCAGTCGATCAAGTACACTGTACACTTGACGTTGGAAAAAAAAACAAAGCCCCGCAGGATCCGGATGCAGGAGCATTTGGCCTCGCCTGTCACTTTTCCTTCTGCGATGCTTCCATTTGCTCTTCGCTCAGCACGTTTCTCCCACGAGCAGCATGTCAGCTCTCACGAAGTGGATGATACGTGACGGTCGTTTGGGGTACAGACCAAGGCACTACGTCAGAAAGTATGTAAGAGGGTGTAGATGAATCAAACAAACAACCTCTCAACAAAAGAACACGAGCAACAACCATCACACAAGACTGTCCATACATGGCAGGCTGTTGATTTGGAGAACATGTAGTTTCCTGGAGTTGGAGTAAGTTGAGAGTTGGAGACTTTGGCACTTGATTACATTACAAACCACCCAAGCCAAGGATCCTTCCATCTTTGTTCTTTGCTTCTCCAATAATATCTATACGTGTACCACCATGTGTTTTGGAGCACGCCCTGTGTAATTGGCACGTCTTGGCCGTATATATCTGCTTGGCTTGTTGACGACATGTCTTGGACGACGGGTGCTGTTTTGGAATTTTGCCTTTTTTGTTGATAAGACACACATACACATGCGCACACATACACACACACACCTGAGTCTGGTCGCGTGGCCTTGGATCATTCGTCCCGATTTACCCTCCTAAGTGTGATACGGAAACGTGGAGGTCAGAATGTTACTTCTAGAAGACGTCTCGCCGGCCGCTACTATTGGGCCGCAGCACGGGCAGGGCACACTGCTTGTTTTTCATCACATACACTTTGAGACAGGCTGCTGTTCACCCCAGATATCAGCCATTTCGTGATTTGAATGCTGATCTAATTTCTGCCTTCATGATAGCTTGATAGCCCCGGTGGTTAAATGCTGTTTCCTCGGAGACACTCTCGCCGACACAAGGGCTGCTGAATCCAGCCGTGTGCAGCATACTTCCCCACAAGCCACAGGCCTTATGCGTGACTCAGAATTCGGGCCTTCGCCTTCGAAAGCTGGAGACCCGCCGCTCAGTATACCACCGCCATATCCACGCCCTGCCTACCCCCCCCTCCCCCCCCCCTCCCGCCCCCCCTCTCCTTGAGTTATCGGCTGTGATAGCCCGTCGGGGGCTATGCCAAAGGCCAAGCCAAGTCTTACGCTTGGAGTTGGAATGGATCTGCAGTGATGTGATTTGTGAGAATTCCACTATGGAAAGGAGGAACTTTGTATAACGGGCTAGACACACCGAGAACGTGCCGGCCGGTGTGTGACACGCTCTTCTGTCTCCAACTTCTCATCACTTTAAGACCAAAAAGTAATGCCTTTCTCCTTGGGGAATAGGGCAGCTTATGAGTGGCACGTTTTCTTAGAGAAGAAAAGAAGCCTTTAGTAATCATACTTACTGGAATAGTCGAACGACTGTAGAAGAGGGCTTGAGGCTTATACAGAAACCCTAACGACCAAACCCTCTGCCATGGCTTCACCGAGCTTACCGAAACATCATACCACGGGCAAATCATACGACATCACTTCATGGGGCAATGTATCTATCTGCATGATAAGGCCACGTATGACAGGCCACAACGAGATTGCGCTTAACGGAAAAGAGCGAGCTTGTTTCCGCGTAGAAACCCTTTTTCTCACCAAGAACAAGTATTTTCCCTCCAGACCTCCAAAACAGCTTGAACGTAATCTTCTTCCGTATAATGAACCGTCGCCAACTAGCGCAAGTCTCACTCGTTGTTTTTCTCACCATTTTGCTCACTAAGCTTCTCTCGATCTTGCAGATAACGGCCGATTCGAATACGTCCGCTGCCCCGCTGCCCGCCGCCACTATGCCTCCGCCGCCACTGACACAGCCCGTCATTGTCGTTGGCTCTGGCCTTGCAGGGCTGAGCGCTGCCTATAGCGCTCTCCAAGCTGGTGCGTCCGTCCGCATGCTTGATCGCGGCATAAAGCCAGGAGGCAATAGCATCAAGGCGTCGTCTGGAATCAACGGGGCCAATACGCGCTTTCAGGCTGCCTATGGTATTCCCTCGGACACCATGTTCCTGGAGGATTCAATCCATAGCGCTGGCAAGCGATATGCTGCATCTAGCATCGGCGCGGATGGAGTGCCGGTAGATCGCAAGGCGCTCGTCCGCATGTTGACAGACCACTCCAAGGAGGCGGTGGAGTGGCTGGTCGATGAGATTGGCGTTGATCTCAGCGTTGTCGCTACACTGGGAGGCCATTCCGTTCCGCGGACTCATCGGGGAGCAGGAAAACTGCCACCCGGCGCTGCTCTTGTCCACGGCTTCTTGGCCAAGTTGAAAGAAACGCCCGAGTTTCACCTGACGAACGCCGCAGAGGTGACCAAAGTCACCACAGAAGCAACCACTGGCCGCGTCACCGGTGTCGAGTACACCCACGATGAAGCGGCCAAGAGGCTTGTTGGCCCCGTGGTATTTGCAGCAGGTGGATTTGCAGGAGACGCCCACGGCCTTCTTGCTCGCTACCGACCAGATCTAGAAGGGTTCCCAGCAACAGCCGAAGAGAGACCAGGTGCGCAGGACCTGCTGGTCGCAGTTGGCGCCGAGATGGTGGACATGGACAGCGTGCAGATCCATCCCACGGGCTTCATCGACCCGGCGAATGAAACGTCGCGCTCCAAATTCCTGGCTGCAGAGGTGCTGCGAGGCGAAGGAGGTATTCTGTTGGACGCGGACGGCAACAGATTTGTGAATGAGTTGGATCTTCGCCAGGTTGTTAGCAGTGCCATCATGAAGAAGCCACAGAGTCCGGTGCCGGGCGTCAAACAGTGGGAAATATCGCTCCTGCTGGACGCCGGTGCCAGTGAAGCTCTGGCGGGCCATCTTGGCTTTTACACATGGAAGGGGTTGATGCAGAAGAAGAAGGTCAAGGATTTGGCCCCAGGCTTTATTGAAAGCCTGAAAGAATACTCTGCTATTGCCGCGGGCGTAAAGGAGGACCCGCTGGGCAGAACCTCATTTGGCCGCTGGAGACTGAAGCATGACCAAGACAACATTTCTGATGAGGAGGTACATATTGGCAGAATCTCGCCGGTTGTGCACTTCACCATGGGCGGGGTTGCATTTGACACCGAAGGCCGGGTGCTGAAGCGAGATGGTGGCAGCGGGCTTGCTCCGATTCCTGGGCTGTTTGCTGCAGGCGAGATCACAGGGGGGATCCACGGAGACAATAGACTGGGTGGTTCGTCTCTCTTGGAATGCGTGGTGTACGGCAGGCTTGCAGGAGAATCAGCGGCCCGAGAGAGGGGAGACACCGAGGAGAGTTGAGAAAAGGCGGAGAGAGCCGAGAGGAGAGGTGGGATTTTAGTTCAGCTACGTGTAACCTCAAATCAGGTAGGTGGCAGAATAAGATCAACGCGGGTGGGTCTTGGCTGACCGCCCTGTGTATATGTACATACAGGTACTTACATACCAAGACCCGTTACTTGACTCCCTCACCGCTAGAAAGCTAACCCACATAAGTGCATACATATAGTGAGCAACACGATTTCACGGCTTGCTCCTTGTCCTCGGTCGGCTCCGTCTTCCCCGCCCATCACTCCGAGTCCGAGTCCAAGTCTGAATCAACCTCCTCCTCGCCCCAGTCCACCAAGTCCACCGTGACTGGCGACGACGCATTGCGCATTGCCAGCCATGTTGCTTTCTCGTCTGAATCGTTCCGGAGCTGGTGTTCGGTCCACGGCGGAATGCTGACAAAGTCGCCCCGGGAAACGACGTTGGTGATGACGTCACCCTCGAGGTCTGGCTTGGTAGAGAGGATCAAAGCCCCGGATATGACATATATCATGGTTTCTTTATGGGGGATACAATGTGTTTTTTTTTTCACGCCAGAATCAGGACTTGCGCTTGTAAAGACGGAGACAATAAGGGACGACTCACCTTGTTCACTGTGATGGCGGATTGATGTGGTAGCATGGGCGTCTAGTTCTACGGCTACACGGCGGCACAACACGCAGCATGGTTACAACTATGTACTGATGTACTATACGCGGAGGACGCCGAGATGCGAACAGCAGTAAAACTTACCTGATGCGCACATGTAGTCACTTCTATTGACCAGCTGGTTAGTGACCCGCAGCGGCGACTTCCCCTGCGATGCGCGGGCCTTGCGCGCCGTCTCTTCCTCGCGCCCGGTGCGCCGGTCGGTGTAGTCCAGCCCGTCCAGATCCGACTCGTCCTCTGAAGACTTGATGCGCGCCTCGGCCAGGTACGCGGGCGAGCCAGACCGCAGGCAGCTGGAGTCGGTGGCAGCGGAAGCGGCGCGCAGGACTGCATTGACCGGGGCGGGGCCGTGGGAGCCGGGGCTCTGCGGGGGAGCGCCCCGAGGAGGGGTGGCACTGCCTCTGTCTGAATCACTACTGGGGCTTCCGGGCGGGATGCCGCTGGGAGACCCGGGCTCGTGGCTGGCGGTGTGTGGCGGCGGTAACGGTGTTGGGGGGCTGGAGAGGGCTGGGGCTTTCTGGATATGCACCGAGGAAGGCATTATCATTGGAAGAAGATCTCTCAAAAGCGGCACAAGCGATGACATTGCAAGCATGGCCTGGTGAAAGCGTGCTGGGGCTGGCGATGTAGGCGAGCTAAGTGATTCTAGTGGCCACGGACAAATGGTCCCCCTATAAGTCACTTGTAGGAGAGGTCCGGAGCTTGGTGAAGACAGGGCGAGCAGATTGAAGACTCCGAGGAAAGCTTTGCAGAGAGGCGCAGAGCAGGATATGAAGTATGAAAAGAAAAGAAAAGCCACAGGCAATAATTCCGCAGAGTAAAAAACAAGGGAGCAAGTTAAATGAAGCAAAAAAGCGAAGGAAGAATCTAATAAAATGCTGGTCAATTTCTCGTGGGTGGGCAGCTGGTGGCAGCTGCGACAGATGGCAGCCAACAACCCTAATATTGGTGTCTACCCGCCCTTAGGGTTGTATTATGTCAGCTGTCTGCCTGCCACCTTGAGTTTCCCAGCTTCCAGGCGGCCTTCAAATGCATCCTTTCAGCCTCCTGTAACTGTTGGCGCTGAAGATCTCCAAGAAAGCAGCGCATCTTGCTGGACTTGTTCATTGTTTTCCTTTGTGCTGCCTTTAACCAGGGAACCAGTCTTTACCTTTACAGGGGCGGATTTCGACATACCATATAACACAGGCCCTGCTCTTCTCTTCTCTTCTCTTCTCTTCTCCTCTCGTTTCTTCTCCACTCTGGGGACGACGCCTCTCCTCTCCTACGCTGTTCTTCTCTCATTCATTCTTGGCCGCTTGCTATAATGTCCCAGCCCGTGCTTAATGCTCTTGCGGACGCCCTGCAGAACCTCAACATGCTGACGGACCAGCTGCAGTCCATTGCCAGCAGCCAGCTGGACGGTGGCGCGCCTAGGTACCCGCCACTATTGGATAGGCCTGCCCCGGCGAGGACAGATGCAGACACGGCAGCAGTAGCAGCACAGCCAGAACCACATTCACATACAGTGCTGGAACGAGCCCCCGATGCGCCATTCACCCGTGAGTCTCCCGCCCCAGCAGCGCCGTCCTGGCCTGGCCGGCCAATCAGCAGTCCCGCTAACAACACACATGTACAGTCCCCGAAGCTCACCAGCAGTGTGGCCTGGCCTTGATACCGGCAGAGCTGCTTCTGCAGGTCCTGGAATGCCTGGAGCCTGCCGATGTGGTGATGCTTTCCCAGACGAGCCAGACCTTCCACAGACTGTCCAGGTCAGACAATGTTTGGCAGCCCAGGATCCAGGCCAACGTGCCCCACGGCCGCGTCTCCAGCCTGCCACCGGGCTTCACAGGCTTCTTCGAGCTATGGCGGGCGTTGCGCGACCAGTGGTTTGTCGCCCGCCACAAGATATGGTTCTGCGATGCTGAAGTGACGGGAAAGCTGATTGTGGCGCGGTATGATCCTCGGCGCGAGTGCATCGAGGCGCATCAGGTCGTGGCTGTAAATCGAGCGCGGGACTGCGATCCCATCATCGGCGCCGACGACGTCGCCATCCACCCGTTTGACCCGCGCGTGTCTTTGCACATGGACAACTCCATCATCACACTCAGGGCCTCCGACTCGCGCAAGCCCAACCGCGACGTGTCTCGCTTCGAACCCGAAATCCTCATGTCGCGCAGCGGCAGCATCGAGACCCTCGCATCCAGCTTTGTCGCGTCCAGGCCCGCCCAAATACAACAGAAAAACCACCCACACTCTCTGCATGGAACGCTGTGGCCACCGCCCAGCATTCCCACGCCACCCAAGGAAAGCACGCTCGGTGTAGCTACGACCATGTACCCCGCCACCCCCAGCACGGCGGTCGACAGCAGCTGCATCCCCCGCACACACCGCGAGGCATCGCACCACACCTTCCACCTGCGCTCGTGGCTGCAGATGTCCAACTCGTTCCACCCCTGGGGCATTCCGTCGGCCGTCGGCCCGGGCTACCACACGCCCATGAGCGCCGGAGCCATGCTGAGCGAGACGCTGACGACGTACGCGACGCTGGCGCCCGAGCTGTACATGCCGACGCCGACGCGGCCGTTTCGCGGCCTGTGGGTCGGCGACTACCGCGGCCATGGCTGCGAGTTCGTCTTGATCGTGCAGCCGGAACTGCCCGAGGCGTCGGACCAGGAGTTGAGGCTGACCAGGCTGGACGGCGAGGACGAAGAGACGTGGCAGAAGCGGCGCATGGACGCGCGCGTGTATCGCGGCCCGCTTATGGGCGTCAAGCTCACGGGCGATGTGAATATACCTCGCGGCAAGTTCACGTTTACGGTGTCGGATCTCGGACCACGCGGCGTCGTTGGCCGGTCGATGCAGCCGGAGTTCAACAATGCGCGCGTGGTACGCAGCCGCGGACAGATTGCCGAGCCATCATATATATCTCGTGAGTTTTACAGCTGGTCTCGTTTCATCGTTGGTCTACGTCGGATTACTAACAGTCCATATCTTCGTGCGTGCAGCCAGCTTCGAAAGGGGCGAGCTAATCTTGATCTCGAACAACCTGCTTGCGCATCACTGGGTGGAGTTTAAGCATATTTGCTTCTTCAAGCGATTCGACCTAGACGAGCTGCTAAACCAGTAAGTAATGGAGTAATTCCGACATGTGTATTAATAGACGAGGAGGTCCTCGGGGTTCTGTCAGGCGTGGATGCATTGTGGGTGGGTGTGTGTCTGTGTACATGTGCAGTGCTGCGTACGCACAGCGGATATCAACAAGTATAACGTGTGTCGCAGCGTGTACCTGTCTGTGTACCTGGATCGTTTACATGCAACTATGCGTTCCCCTTATGACAGGGAACCAAGGGCCCAGCAAGTGGGCGTGGTATATTGAAGCAAACTAAGCGAAGCTGTCCTGTTGTGTGCTCCAAGGCAGCCGGCCCAAGGCAGCCGGCCCAAACCAACCGGCCCAAACCAACCGGCCCAAACCATCCAGTCCAAAGCACCAAAGGCCATGTATATCTCAACGATCACATCATGCCCAGCCTCTCTGCCCATTCTCACTTTTGTATCTTCCATTTTCTGTGAATTTCTTTTGTATAGCTCCTGGCCTGTTGCATCTAGGCAGTGCCCGCTCTCTTGGACGACTCGTGGATCCAGTCGTTGAGGCCGGCTCTGTTGCGGGCAATCTCAATGGCGTAGAACTGCATGCGCGGCACGAAGATGGTGGTGTGCTGGCCGTACTCGGTGTTGGCGGCAATGCGCATGATGGTGCCGAAGTTGTAGTCGTCGACGCGCTTCTCGTACGCCATCATGAAGTTGCGCCAGCGCTCCTTGCCGCGCGCAGACTTCATCTCGTTCTCGTCAATGGGCTTGGCCGGGTCGAACTCGGGGAAGTCCTTGGCCAGGTGCTCCATGATCTCGTCGTCGATCTTGGTCAGGCGGACGGTGCTGCCCGGGACGGTCTGCAGGATACGCATGTAGACCTCCATGTGCTGGACGGCCTTGACGGCAAACTGCTTCTCGATCTGGAGAGTGGCGGGACGGTTAGTAGGGGGGGTGGGAGATTGGCCGGGAGGGGGAGGGGGAGGGGGAGAGCCGGAAGAGGCAGAGCGGGACGAGGCAGGGCGGGAAGAGCCGCGCTTACATCTTCGAGGTTGTCAGCCTCCTCAGGGTTGAAGTTCTTGGGCGTCTTAGCCGTCGAGGTGAGAGGGAGTTCAGCCATGGTAGCGGTGGTGTATGATGTGTACAGGCTCAATGGGAGTTGTCTTGCAGGGCAAAAAGAGAAGCTGGGCAGCGGCGCATGTCGTCAATTTTTTGACGTCAGTTGAGGTTTGGCGGGGCAAATTAATTTCTGCGACGGCGGGGTGCTGACAGCTGGCAGTGGAGCCCAGGCAGCTGCCGACAGCTGTAGCGGGCAGCGAGGTGAGGTGAAGCCGGAAACATCACGGAGTTGGTGATGAAGCGTGAGTGTTGATAGGTTGACAGGCTGATAGGTTGATAGTGGTGTTGAAGGTTGACAGGCTGATAGCGGTGTCATTCTGGCTTGACTGATAGCTATTAACAAGCTGAGGCCATCACAAAGAGTGCTCGGAAAGAAAGCTTTAGTGTCAGTCGGTGCTGGTTGGTTGCCCGGGCGAGAATAAACCGGAATTGTAAATACAGCAGACAGACTATACAAAACTTGGCTTGCTTCAAAGAAATCTGATGCCGTCAAAGAATCAAGCTGGTGGCTGAAAAGTTCTCTTTTCCGGCTTTGCCGTGTTCTCGTCACAGTGAGCCACTTACACGGTGATATCACGACATGAGCCTGGAACAGGGCTCAAAGAAACACCACAGAATAAATGAATGTAAATATAAATAAATACCAGTAAAACCCAGTAAAAACCTGTAAAACTCAATAAAAGCACCACCGCCTGCTCTTCCACTCTGTAGCCGGCCAAATCTCTCGCGGGCGCCCCTGTTGGCTGTTCCCCCCCGCCACAGCAAAACAACAATATCAAGACTCCCCAAGAACAATGCTAACGCTAACGCACAGCCTGCATGGGTGCGACTGCAAAGACACCAGCAAACATGAGCCAAGGCCGGCCGTCTTTGGCTGGCTATACGCACACGTGAGCGTCGCAGTGAGGCGCGGCCATTATACACCCAAGAACAATGGCTAATTAGGCGGAAGCCAAGCCTGCGCCGACGCGGGACACACTGGCAAGCTGACAAAGAACTTGGCTGGTGCGCCGGCAGGATAAAGAGCCCGCCTGTGCCCGGCTCTCTGTTGCTGTTGTCTGGCTTTCTGTGGCTCTGCATCTTTCAGCCTTTGCTTTCAGACTTTGCTTTCACACTTCCATGGCCCCGCTGCCACCATACTGACATCATGGCCCACGAGACTCCTTCTCTGCAGAGACTCCACACAGATGTCATCCACATGGACACTTTTCACTCCACCAACAAGCCGGCCGCTGCATACTCTTCAGACCCGGCTTACAGGGGATATCTTGCTTCCCCTGCCCAGCAGCCCAGCCCCGACCCGATGGCCTCCACACCAACCCTCGCCGCCTCCACAGGTTCCAGCCCCGACCCAGACTCAGACCCGGCAACGCCACCCTCTAGCCTCCAACACCAACGCTGGCGAAACCTCTTTGTGTTCACGCGCCGCAGCCACCTCGCCTGCGTCACCGTTGCTCTGTGCTCCTCCATCATCGTCGCCGGGCTCAAGATCTTCATGATCATCGCCATCGGCAAGACCTTTGAAGTCGTGACTAGCTTTGGCGCCGGGCTCACCACACCCAGTGACGGCCTGTCGTCTGTGAGCCGCTGGTGCTGGATATTGACTGTGTCTGGTGGTGGTGCGTGGGTGGCCAACGCCGCCTTCATGGCGGCGTGGATCCGCTTCGGCGAGTTGCAGGCCGAGACGGCGCGGCGCGAGCTGTTTGCAGCGCTGCTGGAGCGCGAGATGGCGTGGTTCGACCTGCAGGACAGCGGCATACCAAGTCTGATGACGCGCATCGAATCGTGAGTTGGCCTTCTAAAGACAAGTAGAAGTAGCACGTCACAAAGGCGGCCCTTGCTAACACAACAACCCCACCATCCAGCCAGATCCGCCACCTACAAACCGCCAACTCGCAAATCTTCGGCATCCTCATGAACAACGTCATGACGTCCGCCGCCGCCCTCTTCGTCGCCCTCGCGTACTCGTGGAAAATGACGCTGCTGATCGTCGCCTCGCTGCCCATCCCCACTGTCGCCTTCTCGCTGCTCATGCGCCCCATCAAGCCCGCCGTCATGCGCCAGAAAGGCGCGCTTGACCAGGCCTCCAAGCTCGCCGCTGCGGCGCTCGGCGCGGCCGACGTGGTCGCCGTGTTCAACGGTGCCGCGCACGAGGTACGCCAGTACATGGCGTCGGTTGTGCGCGCCGCCGGGTTCTACCGCATACAGACGCGCTACAATGCCGCGCAGGCCGGCTTCATGCAGTTCTGGACGCCGTCGCTCGTGGGCTTGTGCTTCCTGTTTGGCATTTACTTGGTCCAGCATGGCAACAGCACTGCCGACATCATGATCACGTTCTATGCCATGATGACCGTGTTTCAGGGTGTCCAGGATCTGCTGCCCGAGTGGCTGCAGCTGGTCAAGGGCATGTCGGCCGGCTGGGACCTGAAGATGCTGCTGATGGCTGCCGAGGACAGAGACCGGCAGGGGGTAGATGGCGGGATATCCCCCGACGATTGCACCGGCCAGATCACCGTTCACAACGTAGGTTCCCCCGCAAGAAAGACTCCCGAGCAGTACTAATAACACCCCCCTTCTCTCGCTAGGTCTCCTTCAAATACCCGACAGCCCATGATACCTTTGCTCTGCACCCAGAAAACTTCAGGTTTGAAACCAACAACCTCAACTTCATTGTTGGCCGCTCGGGCTCCGGCAAAAGCACGCTGAGCAACCTCCTCGTTAAGTTCTATGCGCCCACCAGCGGCGAGATCTTCATTAACGGCCACAATCTCCAGACCCTCAGCACGAGCTGGGTGCGCACCAATGTGTGTCTGATTCAGCAAAGCTCGTTGCTGTTCAACGACACCTTTTTCAACAACGTTGCCTTTGGCTCTCTGAACCCCGATGCCGCCACCGTTGAGGATGTCAGGGTTGCCTGTGACATGGCTGTGCTGCAGTCGACCATCTACAAGATGCCTCAGGGCATAGACACCATGCTGGGATCGAGTGGATACGGGCTCAGCGGCGGCCAGAAGCAGCGCCTGGCGCTCGCCCGCGCCCGGCTGCGCGACCCGCCCATCCTGATCCTGGACGAGGTAACCAGTGGGCTGGACACGGTGAGCAAGAGCCTGGTCATGGATGCCCTGCGCACCTGGCGCCGGGGGAAAACAACCATCATCATCACCCACGACATCTCGCAGATCGATCACGACGACTGGGTGTACGTCATGGACGCCGGCCGCGTGGTGCAAAAGGGCTGGTCCCACGAGCTGACCTCTGCCTCTACCGGAGGCCTGTTCAACATCCTTCACCAGGCTTCCAGCAAGCAGCCCGCTGCCGGTGCTTCCAGCCCAGATACGCCTACGCTCGGGCCTGGCTTCGAGCCTGACGCGAGCGCAACATCTCCTGTAGATTCAATCGTGCCCGAGTTGCTGCCAGCTACAAAGCGCATCTCCCGCTTCGTGTTTAGAGAACTCGAACATGCGGCGACAGGCTCGCAGCTGCGTCGTGCCATGTCTCAGCGTAGCTCGATTGACATTACAGACGCCGAGGACTCTGTCTACTCAAGTCTGGCCCGCGCACGCGACCTCTATCGCAGCAGTCACGTTTACGGATCTGACTCGGAGAGCCTGCCTCAGCGGCGGAGGTCCATCCACAACGGCGGCGCAGCGCTTGGGGGGCTGTCTCCGTTTAGTCGGCGTACAGACAGCCAGCGCCGGCGCGCACAAAGCGTATCGTCTATAAAGCACGATATGCACTCTAGTGATGACGAGGAGCAGACACACTCTGAAGAGGAAACAGGCGAAGACTTGGACCAAATCAATATGGACTTCCTTTCAAGTATTGGCGTGTCTGTGCAGGCTTCACGCCAGGCTCTTGGCGGGACCCGGCGATTCCACAACATCGACGCCGAGAAGGCAGAGCTGGTTAGCGCTGAAAATCAGGATGGGGGGCCAGATGGTGGCTTCTACAGCCGCACCAAGATGAGCCGGCGCAAGAAGACAAAGAAGCAATCTGCCAGCACCAAAGCCAAACAGCCCCACGACAGGCCTGCGTCTACGCCGTCCATCTCCATGCGCGCCATCTTCAGCACTATCTGGCCTAACATCGACGTACGCCAGCGCGTGCTCTTGGTCATCGGCCTCTTCATGTGCATGCTTGCTGCTGCTGGCACGCCTATTTTCTCCTACTGCTTCGCAAGGCTGCTGGCCACCTTCTGGGCGCCCGGCGACCGCATCCAAAAGGCCCTCAAGTGGACCGTTGCCCTGATTGGCATCGGCATCGGCAGTGGCGTGACCATCATCATCGGCCGCTGTCTGTGCGAACAGGTGGCCCAGGCGTGGGTGAACAACCTGCGGCGCCAGGCGCTGAAAAACGTCCTGGCGCAGCCCGTATGGTGGTCGGGCGCGACACCCAAGAACTCGCCCCGCGCCGTTGTTAACACGCTTAACCGCTGCGCTGAGGAGATGTGCACGCTGCTCGGCGCCTTTGTCGTCATTGTGCTGGTCGCCCTGACCCTGGTGGCCATCTCAATCGCGTGGGCTTTGGTGCTCTCGCCAACCCTGACGCTGGTCTGTTTGGCTCCGGCGCCCGTGATCCTGCTTTCAATCCGCCTGTTCTCGCACGTCAGTGGGAAGTGGGAGACGGTGCGCGACGAGGTGGGCACCTCGTGTAGCGCTGTCTTCAGCGAGACCTTTGTCGGCATCCGGGTTATCCGGGCACTGACGCTGGAGCGCCATTTTGCCGCCAAGCATAACAGGACATTGGACGCGGCCCTGACTGTCGGCATCAAGAGATCGAACCAGACGGGGTTTCTGTTTGGCATGCAGCAAAGCTTGACGTTCTTCATGACAGCCATGATTTTCTGGTACAGCATGCACATACTGACAAAGCCCGGCGCATATCAAACTGTTTCCGACGTGATTCAGGTCATCAACCTGCTCTTGTTTGGCATCACCAGCGGCTCAGCCACACTGAGCTCTGTGCCGCAGATCTCCTCTACCCGCTCTGCCTCGGCCCAGGTGCTGCGCCTGGCCCAGCTTCCCGTCCCAGACCTCGAAGCCGAGCAGCAGAAACAGACTGTTGAGAAACTGCTCCCCATAGTGTTTGATCGTCTGGCGTTTTCGTATCCGTCGCGACCGGATGCCCGCGTGCTCCACAGCATCTCTTTTGAGTTGAAGGCTGGCAGCACAACGGCCATTGTCGGCTCGTCGGGTAGCGGGAAAAGCACCCTCATCGGCCTTCTCATGGGGCTCTATGAGCCTGAAAGGATGGCTCAGGCATCACCACCGCTGTCGTTTGCCGGTGTCTCTGTAGACCAGATCAACATCTCGAGTCTCCACGCACACACAGCATACGTCCCACAGGCGCCATTTCTATTCCCCGACACGGTGCTCGAGAACATCCTGTACGGCCTTCCTGCAGACTCGGTCTTCCGCAGCGTCGCACACGCCGAGACCGCCGCCAAAGCTGCGGGAATCCATGACTTCATCTGCAGCTTGCCACACGGCTACCAGACGCTCATTGGCGACGGCGGCCAGAGTCTCTCAGGCGGCCAGATGCAGCGCGTCAGCATTGCGCGCGCACTGGTGCGGAAACCCAAGCTGCTGGTCATGGACGAGCCGACGTCGGCGCTGGACGTGGAGAGTGCCGAGCTGGTGCGCGAGACTATTTTAGGCCTGATGCGGAGAAGTGCAGGCGCCGTTGCAGAGGACATGGCGATTGTCATCGTCACGCATAGCCCGGAAATGATGAGAATCTCGAGTGATGTGGTGGTGATAGGCGAAGGCTGTGTAACTGAACAGGGCCGGTTCGACGACTTGTTGGCCCAGAAGGGGGACTTTTGGCACTTGGTTCAAGGCGGTGAATAAGAAGGGGAAATGGGGTTCATTTACGGTGGCTGTGTTATTGTTGTACGGCGTTAGCCACGGTAGTCATACAATGAATGATCTGCTAATAATGCCTTGCTGAAGACTCTTTGCAAAAGATATGGTGTCCTGTACATGTTACACAAACACTCCCCGGCTTATATAAGCAAGCTACCAAGCAAAAATGGAAGCCACCACCCACAATTAAGACCCTGATGAAGCAAAAGAGAAGGTCCACTGTGCGATACTGTGGATTAAATTCACATGCCTTCAAGCGGATTTGAACCGCTGACCTCGACATTACTAGTGTCGCGCTCTGCCAACTGAGCTATGAAGGCTTGTTGTTATTGAAGGCGGGTGCGATATTAGAGTCTTTGTAGCCTAGTGTTAAATATGGATGCATCTTCTCTTGTTTCACACGCACAGGAAACGTGATGCTCGTAAATTATAGGTCAAGAAAGATTCACCGTCATCACCCACCATCGTATTGAGACACGCATTGTTGTCTCCCACGCGATCTGTTTTGTTTCAACCCATGCTCACATTCGCTATGGCCAGTAATCTTGATCAGACGTCCCTATAAAGACCACTTCCACTTCTCTATTTTGTGACCCCGTCCCACTGTCTAGTCTCCCTTCTTTGCTCCCTCGTCTGAGCTTACAACGGCCGTTGTTGCATTGGCGGCGGACTGGAAACTAGCCTTGGCGAGTATAATCGTGTGCTATCTCTATGATGCCAACTGCGACGACACCAACTACTTGACATACAGTCATTCTTCTCCCAGTACCTCATGGCACACCATATGAGCATCATCAGACCCATGATGGCCACGCATATGCCGAAGATGATGCCACTTAGCTCTGAATTGTTCATATTGTGCTCTTCTTGCCCTGCATCGGCTGAGGAAGTAGGAGAGCTGGGCGGTGGCTCTGTATTGGCGGTCGAGATGGGTTGTACGGAGGACATGGTAGCCAAGGTCCTGGCAATGGATGGAGGCGGGGTAGCCGGTGTACTACTGAGAGGTTCAACCGGGGAAGCCGTGGTGTAGATGGCTGTTTCCATACAAAGTCAGTTGAAGTGTCTTGAGATACCATAAGCTTATACATGTGGGCTTCTTACCTCTGGTTAAGCTATCCAAATCCTGCTCTCGCCAACGTATTTCAATTGCTGGAGCAGTGTAAACACCGTTGGAGGTGATGTAAAACGCCAGGTTGGTGGGCACGCCACCATAGCAAGTCCAACCCCTGTACTACTGTTGAACAATGGCACAATATCAGGCGGCAGCGGAGAAGGGTACTTACTGAGGAACGCACATGGCCATTGTTTCTCCTGGGCGGAGAGGGATCAGCTCCGTATCACGCTTCTCGGACCGTACGCAGTTTGTCGTATAGCCGCTGGGACAGATGCCCGGAGAGTAAAAGCCGCCGTTCTTCCAGACTGACGACATGCCCGGAGCCAAGCATCCGGGGCTCTCCATCTGAGCCTCCATGATGACGGCGCCGCATGGCGGTGTGAAGACGGTGGTCAGAGGCGTGACCAATGCCCACACCACCTCTGTCAATGTCGATGTCGGTTGGAGATGGATGGTGATGGTTGTCAGTTGGCCCAGGGCGGTTGGCAGGACCAGAGAAATGAAGCATAGCGACCAAAGGAGCGTCATGACGAAGCCAAAGAGTTGAGTGGGCGAGGCTACGTGATGGCAGATGGGCTGACAAAGTCGCAGAGAGGTAAGCAACGAACTTGGCCTTTGAAGCCAGAATCAGACCAGAGATTCAGACGAAAGGCAGCCGATTAAAGACGAAGTTTCACAGTGGTTTGGGGCGCACGAGATTATCTTGATGTAAAAGTAGTAGAAGCAGTCAAGAGAAAAGAAAAAAAAAAGAATAGCTACAGACAACCACACAAATACACAATGAACAGAGTCTTCACCCCCCACTTGCGCGGCTTCCACAACGGGACAAAGATGAGTAGAAGAGGAAGGAGGGGAAGCAAACTTGCAGACCAAAGCAGAAGGCAACTACGATGTTTTGGCCGGTGCCTCCCGTTTTGGAGACAAATGAAGACTTGTGTCGTATACATGGAAACCGGGTGATGAAGCAAACCCTAGGACTGACGTGGGTTTCGTGATGGCGGAGGGCAATAAGGGTTTGCCGCGGCAGAATACTGGGGAACGTTCACAGAGACGCCTGGATCTGGGATTCTGCTACGGTATATACCAGGCCCCCAACAGATTCCACCACGTACGACTTTGAATTGGCATTGTGTAGCGCTAACTTTGGCTAGCGGTGTTTCAGTAGACGAGGAATGCAGCAACGCAGAAGCCGTGTTGTTGCTGTGGCATGAAGAAGACGAAGAAGAAGCCTCTAACTGCGAGGAGACTTATGATAGCGGGTACCTCTCGTTCTCGCCAGACTCGGTTGCGGCATGCCCGGGCTTCATTCCAGGGTTTCTACTATGTGAACGTCATGGGACAAGTAGAGTAGCGTTGGACGCAGACACGAGCCCTATGTATACCGTAACAAGTAGTAGGCAAGCTCCCTAGCATCAAAGGCTGGAAAGCTGAAAGCGGGCATAGTTGTTTCTTTTTCCGTGGGGTGGGAAATGTAGAGATGTGTCTCAGGATCAACAAGATTCTGGAAATGAACGTCATTTCAGGTGCATATTTGGGGGCTGTTGGATGGTGGTGAGAGGTTGCTTTTGCTGGTTGGTGATATTGGAGGGATGGATATTGTTAGGGTTACTATAGGGTCTACTGAAGATGAAGCCATAGGAGAACAGCAGAACAGCAGAACAACAGACGAGGCATGTTGTTGAGACAGGCGAGAATTGGAGACCGAGAAACAGACCACACACACGCTGGAGCCACGTGGATGCTGATGCCAGCAAAAAGAAGCCAGAGGTGAGTTGTCCACCTCCAGAGCAAACTGGCGGCAGTTTAACGAGACCAGGCACAGACAGCGCAAGCGAGGTCAAGTTGGATTAGCATTTGGCCTTGTGTGTATTTTCTTCTTCTTCTGCTTCCTCCAAGCTGAGACAAATCGATATTACATCATGTGCGGGCTGCATTAAGAGAAAGAGAGAGAGGCAGTGAAAAATGAGCTGCAGCGCATGAAGCAGCACAAGATCTCGTATTTGGAGGCGAGGAGAGAGAGGGGGACGTTTATTACTCCTACTGTGTATTCTTGTACTTCTCTTACTCTCTATTACAGTGCCCAGCATCAAGATGAGCCTTTGTATCAAGCTAAAAGACGCAAAACTTGGCCATATTGTTGCTGTGATGCCAGGAGGTACTTGGGTTCTTACATAGCTGCGTGTTAGTAGCCGCAGTTCACTGTCGGCAGCAAGAGAGTAAAACTCTTCACAGGTCAGAGGCTCGTATTAGTCTTCTATTTATATCACCCATATAGAGATTGTAGATTGTACATGTACTCGACAGTCAGCCAGACCGTTCTGGTTCCCCGCCCTTGTGCATGGGGTAAATGCACCAGCTGGACAAGGGGAGGCGAGCTTGGACTTGCACATCACCTGGGGTGATGGGGGCTGCCACCGACGGGGAAGGAGGGGGACAGACAGAGCAGAGGGACAGGAACAGAAGAACGAGACAGGAGAGGCAACAGAAGCCGTTGGCAGGTGCGTATCAGTTGCTGGCAGATCCGTGCAAGACGGAAGTCTGCAGTGCCCATTATACATGCGCATTTATACGTGCATGCACAAAATGCATAACCAAGCCCTGCTATACCAAGCGGGCAGCAAAAGCAAGTGCTGGATTTCGGCCTGAACCGCCAGTCCGAGAATGAAAGCCGGCGGCTGTGGGCTGTGGCTTACAAGCCAGCACACCAGATTTGCTTCCCCTCCCTGTTTTCCCGCATGGCCTGCTGTTCCCAATTTCGAGCTCTGGCTGGGCTCTTGTTTGCCTTTACGGGCCGGCGTTTCGTCTTGAACAGGTTAGTCCGGCTTTTCGTATATCTCACACTCAGTCCAGCTGGTCGTCTGGTCGTCTGGTCGTCTGGCCCTCTAGTCCTCTAGTCCTCTAGTCCTCTAGTCCTCTGCTCCTCTGCTCCTCTGCTCCTCCTGCTCCCGCTCTCGTATTCCGCCGTGGTACAGGCACACAAAGCGGCCTTGTTGTTTTTGTTTTTGGCCTTTGTTGGTCTCCTCTTGGCCTGGACTTTTTGCATGTGGCCTAGTGCCAGTGGACAGCAAGTTCCGGCGAAGCGCAGTATAGCATGTGTGTATGTGTGTATGTGTGTACATGGCTAGTACATGCGACGCAGCGTGCATGTGCATATAAATGCATGTACATCCATGTACCATGTGTCCATCTTGATATTGTGCCCTTCACGTAGCAGCATGCCTTGCCTGACTTGGCCTTGATATCGATATGGACACGATACGAGCGAGAGCGTGCAGCCAGCGAATCATGCGCTTCAGCCAAGCTTGTAAATATTTGGTGGACTTTTAGCAAGCAGAAAGGCGCATGTTACTTACACGCATATATGGAAGGACCCAAGTACCCAAGTACCCAGGTACCCAAGTACATATTTTATATGTCGAGCAATATCAAGACGACTTGCAGCAGGTTGGCCTTTGTAGATTTCCAGGTTTCTTATTTTTCTTTTCTTTTCTTTTCTTTCTTCTTTCGTAATCTCTAATCCCCTCTCTTCTGTGTCTCAACACTTCAAAATGCAGCCCCATTCACGGCTGTTTCATCACAACCCCCATCATGCTGGGGAACACCCAACTTCACCACCTCCAAAAGACCGCCATGACAACTTCCAGCGTCTGCTGCATTTGGAGCGCCAGCTTCATGTAAGTCATATTGTTTCTCTGCTCTCATTCATTTTTTTTTTCCTTTTTCACTTGCTCTGCTCTCCCTCGCACTCACCCTCTTTCGTCCCCTCACACCCCCCCCCCTCTATCTCCCCTTCCTCCTCCCCGGGCACGTCTCTAGCTTGCCTTCAAGATTCCAGTGTACAAGTCCCACCCACCGCGTTCAAAATGCCACGCCATGCCACACTAGACTCGGTCGGTGTTGCCCGTGTCGGGAGCACAACAGACCAAGCAAAACAAATCACCGTCAAGCCATTCATTTGCCTGGCGTGACGTGACCGTCCTGTCTCGTGTTTATATCTTCAGCTCTGTCCAGCTCTGCCCCGTCCTGCCTTGCCCTGCCGCCCTCTTCAACCGTGGTCGAGCTGTCTGTCGTACGTATCTCGTACCTGTGATTGGCACTGTTCACTAACACACATCTTATCACTCTCACTTATATACGTTGCAGTCTGAGAGAATGCAGTCAGGCTTGCAGCTGTCCCAGGAGACGAGGCGGCCTCCCTTGAACACCCATCACCAACGGTCTGCCTCCCACGCCACCCCTCACATTGCTCTTATTTCCGCCGTGCAGCAGCAGCAGCAGCAGCAGCAGCAACAGCAGCAGCAGCAGCAGAAACAGCATCAACGGTACTCGAGCAGCTTTGTGGTGTATGCGCCTACTTCTGCGTCTTTGCCCGCTGCTCCCATTTCAACCGTTGACTGCCACTCGTACTGCCACTCGTACTGCCACACGCACCTCACCTCTCAGTCTCAGTCTCACCCCGTCTCCCACAGCCACAGCCAGAGCCACAGCCCTCATACGCACTCTTCTCTCGCCGCCGCCGCAGCCTTCTCCACAGGCCCCTCATCGCAGCCCCAGCTTTACCGAAGCCCGGCCTTGTCTCTGCCGCCGTCTCTCTCACAGCCTCTGCCTCTGCCCTCCCCATTCGACTCCGACTTCGACTCAGACAACAACAACTCCTCCGTCTGTCAGTCTCCCAGTCGAGAGGGATACTATCGTCGAGGTCGAGACACAAAGAAGACCACCGAAAATTCCACCGCCAGAAAATCGGTTGAGCCCGACGACGCAAGGGAGACACAGCCCACCCCAAAAAAGACCACGAGACTGACCAAGCCTCCGCCGTCTGCCTCCAAGACACCGTATCTCTACCGTGAAAAGACGCCCAGCAGCCTGTGCAAAACCTCGCCGGCTCCTGGACCCGACGCTTCCATCACTGCCTCGGCCTCCGCCCCCGCCCTCTCCTCTGCCGCCAGACAGGGCCGCTCGCAGACCCGCCGAGACGACGCCGCCCGGCCGCGCAGCAGATCCCGCTCCATCACCGACAGAATCCGCTCTTCGTTTGATCTTTCCTCCCACCGCCGCAGGGAGCGCTCCTCCACCGTGACCTCTGAAATCTCCGTTCCAGTCTCCATGGCGCCCTCAGAGCATCAAATTCCCGTCACTGATCTAAGCGGCCCTGAGCCCAGGATTGTCCAGAACCCAGGAATGTGCAAGCCATACAGGGACACAAACCGCCTGAGCAAGCTGGACCCCAAAAGACACAAGGCCGCCGCTTCTCTGGCCGTCGCCAATGTCACTTTTGATGAGCCTCGAGGCCGTGCCCGATCCCAAGACCACGAAAAGTCCAGACGTCTGTCCTTCTTGGGCTGGAAACGCGACTCCTCCAAACACTCTGCCCACACCGTTGCCGCCGAATCGTCCTCCACCAGCATGCCGCCGCGCGTCCACAAGAAAGCAGGCTCCGTTGCCGTCCCTCACCAGGATTTCCTTGGTGGCCTCGGCCTGCCATACTCCCCACCAGAGCTCAACTTGAACAGCCGCGGCTCGCCTCGTCCCCAGTCCTTTAGCTGCCAGTCCTCGGCCTCGGACCGGCCCAGCGTCCCTCTGCGCACCACCTCTGTCATGCCGACCGCACCCATCGTCACCATTGTCGCCCCCCTGGACGATTCCACTACCACGCCCAGCAAGACGTCGTCCACGCCCGGCCGTCGCGGCTTTAGAGATGCTGCACGCGCAGCTTTCCGGCGCTCTGTCTCGCGGCCTCCTCCGGGCTATGACACTGCTGCCATGAGAAAGCAGAAGCTCGGTGCGAATAGTCCAGCCCACCACACCATGACGTCGCTGCCCATCTCATCTCCCATGGACCTCCCGTCGCCTCCCCGCACGGCAGTCTCCCCCTCCACGCCAAAGGCACAGCTGTCCGAACTCAGGTCTTCAAAGACAACGGATGCTATTCCGCTGTCCGACAAGTCGTCTCGCACCTCCTCGCCCGTGTCATCTTCACCGTCGGACTCGCCTCCGGACAACAACCGCCGCGCCTCGACACAGACGCCTCTCAGATCTGTCGTCAGCCACAGCCACCTGAATGTGCCGTCTCCCGACTCTGACGTTTTTGCCATCCCGCGCAAGAGCTCTCGGCGACAGAGAGTCCGCCCCGGCCGCATTCCCGTCGGCCTGATGAAGGACATTGACTCGGCCAACGACTCGGACTCTCCCGGTCCGCACACGCCGTCTGACCCTGTTTCTTACTTCCCCCAACACGCCAAGTTTTCCCAGGCTTCTCCCAGAATCCGCTCTGACCTCAGCGACGGCGGCTTTGGTGAAAGAAATGCCTCCAGCCCTAATCTGCGTCACCAGCCCAGCCTTGTGACTGAGCAAAAGGCCGGTGTCAAAGGCGGAGAACCCGAGTTTTACCCCCCGCCTCTCCGCTATCAGAGAGATATGGCGTTGCCCAAGCCTGGCCAGGGGGTGGCCAGGATCCCCTCGCCATATGGCATCCTGTCGCCCTATGACGAAGACTCCCTGGTCGAGTCCCAGACAAGCTCGGTTGAGACGCCCTCCACGTCGGTCACGTCCTCTCGCCACGACGATGCTGCAGAGTGTCTCGCGCTTGCCACTCGCTCCAGTGAGGTCAAGGACCTGCGCGGCTCGTCCGATCCCCTCACCAAGATGCTCGTGCAGTGCTGCCACTGCAAGTACTATCACGACATGCCAAGCAAGCTCTACCAGCGCATGGCCACGCCCGACGCGACTGTCAAAGAGACGACGCACAGTGCCTCGGGCACCATCTCGGCCGGCGTCCGCTGCCCATGGTGCCAGCATGGCATGAAGACCACGTGCTGTGCGGGATACACTGCGACAGTGCATCTGAAAGAAAAGCTGCACTGAGCCTAGGCATAGGAGCGTGCTTCGTTGTATTTGTGTTTGTGTTTGTTGGTTTTTGTAATAGTCTCTCGCTTTGTCACGCCCTTTCCTTTGTTTTGATACCTTTCCAGCCGGCTCACATCGTTCGTTTCGAGCCGGTCTTCAACTTTTTATGTTCGTTTGGCACTTCTGCTGGTCAGTTGTCGTGTTAATGTCGTCGCGGTGGCTCATTCTGAGAGTGGTTGTGCTTTATATAATAAATGCTGCGGTCGGCAGTACAGTACGAGGCTGTAAGCTCGGAGCTGATAATGAAAGAAAAAAAGGTTCTTGTGAGAATAGACTGGACAGTTGTTGAAATCTTTCCGACGATGAGCACGTACAGACGTAATATCTTAGGGTTTCCCATACCGACACATATGCTAGGGTTACCCAGGTCAACGTCTTGAAGCCAAACCTGTGCCCTCGATTTGTAATGTTCTGTGCTGCTATTTCCAGAGAGCCCTAGCGAATCACCCCTGTGTCCCCTGTATTTACAGCGCGTTTCAGAGCCTGTAGGTGATTTCCCCGCCTAGAAGGCGTCACTGTTGGGGCACCCGCGACGCGTCCCAAAAACTGTCATGTCACTGGGATGTAACTCGACCCAGCAAAATACATGCACGTGCCGGATGCAGAGGTACATGGTCGAAACCTTCACCAGTGTTAAAATTGGAGGCGACACGACAGTAACTAGGCCAAACGGGCAAAGCATATATATCCGGCGAAACAGCAATTACCGCTGCTATCGTGGGCCAAGGAGATACGATAAAGTCCAATCAGAAAAGCCAAAAGCCACGAAATAATATTCAGCATTGTATTTGCTTCATCCAGCAGCGAAAAAAAAAAATCTACCGTGTCCACAAAGCAGCAATTGGCTTCCCGTTGGCCATCATTCCTGTCCTCTCTACCTCTCGCAAAATTTCGTCTCCCAGGCTGAGCATGGCAACGACTACATCGAGAACCCGCCGCCCCGACACCTTGCATGCTTCAGATGCATGCTCGCGTTCCAGCTCCAGCTATCGCACTGCGACCACTGCCACTGCCACTACTACTGCCAGCACTGCACTGAAGCCTCGAAGCAGTAGTAGCGGTGTGAATTTGGACATCAGACGAGCCTTTGCGGTCGCAGCAGCAGCAGCACATGCCAAAGCCCATTGCAAAGTACAGCAACAGCACCAGCCAACCAGTGGATTGACAACGACGAGGACGACGACGACCACCACCACCACGACCACGTCGGCGGCCACAGCGAAAGCCATAGCGACGACGCCACGGTCGATAACAACTCTATCCAAGCCCTCAAAAACAGCATTGCAGTCATCACCAGCGTCCAGACCGCCGCCCCCTGCCGTCTCGACTGCTGCATTAACTCGGCCCCACCAGCGAAAACGCAGCGTCGACTTGGACGCTCTCATTGCACCACACAAAAAACGGCGCCTCGTTCCGGCCGCTGCCTCGCCGCGCAGCCAGCACCAACAGAAAGCACTGCCAAGGACGCCAAAGCCGCTGAAAAAGCAGACACAGCTGTCGTTCAAGCAGTCGTTGTTGCAGCTTCCTGTTCCGTCTCCTCAACAAACCCAAGCTCACGCTCTCAAAGCTTCACATCCCACGCGTATCTTGTCTCCTGCACAAGACACTAGCCCGTCACGGGCTCAAGACACAAGCCCGTCTGCTGCAAAAAACACACGGCCGTCTTCTGCCAAAAACACACGACTGTCTTCTGCAAAAAACACAAGCCCGCCTCCTGCACAAATATCCCCAAAAATAGACGGCATCGCGTTGCCCTTGACACACAACGCCGCCCACACTCCCGCTTCCCGGCCGCAGTTGCTGACACCGCCGGCATCTACAGAGGCCGACAACGCCAGCTCCAGAAAAGCCTCCATTTACTCGGCTGATCCCAAAACCCCATGTAAAAAGGCTTCTACCAAGTCTCCACACCCTGCACAATCACTCTGCACGCCTCCGCCCAACGCATCGTCATCACCAGTTTCTGAAGCCGCAGCCATAGTAGCAACACGCGCATCAAAATTTGCCGGCGGCGACGCGGTGGCTCGGCCAAAGGACAGGGCCACCACTACTGCCACTGCCTCCACTGCCTCCACTGCCTCCACTGCCTCCACTAGCCTGCCGTCCCGACCAGGCCGCAAGGAAAATGCCGTGCAAGCAAAAGCGGCACATGCTGAATCTTCACAGAAACATGCCCGGCTCAACATCAACGTCCCTGCCGCAGTGACGGGGAAGTCTTCGGTTGCTAGCAAGACCTCGCGCAAGGAAACATCCCCGACAGAGTCTGCGTCTGTGTGCTCCGAGTCACAGGAAACAGGAGGCCGCAAGCTGCGTTCTCAGGAGGTGACTCGCTTCAAGAGTGAACTGTCCCTGTACTTTCCAGAGTACGATGTTGTGATTGGCAATGTTCAAAAGGAAGAAAGTAAGTATACTTTGGTGCTTCTCAAAAGGCTTACAGACTGTGTACTAACAAACATCCTTCTCTCCAGACCTCCTAGAGCTTTCTACCCCCATACTAGTCTCGGGAGAAGTTGAACGCATTTCACAACCAGTCAAGACATTTACAGATGCTACCTTCACCAATGTGTACGATGTGCAACGGCTGGACTTGAGCGGTCTTGATCTTGGCGAGATTCAGGAGGATCCCCTTCCAGACATCATCTACGAACCCTGCCACCGCAAGGTAGAACGCCAGGAAAAGGGTGTCCGCAACGCAGAGCGGTGCCGCGCCCAACACGAACGCGACCAGGTCGTTCGTATCTTGGATAGTCTTCAAGGCCCCGACTGGCTGAAAGTTCTGGGCGTCACCGGCGTGAGCGACAACCGCAAGAAAAGCTTTGAACCTGCCCGGCGCCACTTTATCCGCGCTTGCGAAGCAGTTCTCGACAAGTTTCGCCAGTGGAGCGCAGAGGAAAAGAGACGCAAGGCGGAAAAAGAGCGGGCTCTTAACCACCACGGCGTTGAATTTCCCGCCCTCATGAGGGATAGAGCCTCGTCTGGCGTCCATTCTGAGGCTTCAGTCTCAGCGGGTGCCGCATCCCCGGCCGTTCCTTTTAATGACGACGACGGGGATGTCAAGAGCGTTGCGGCGGTGTCCGTGACATCCAGCAACCAGGACGTGATCATTGAGAAGCAGCTGCACGAAGAAACCCTGGCTGCTGAAAAGAGCCACCGGCCTCGCAAGCGAAAGGAGCTTGCAAATGATGACGTGCCTCCGCACAAACGGCAGGCCAGTCCTTTTCTTCTGCCGACTCCGCCGCCGGCCCCCGCCATCAAAGAGATGACATCCTTTTTTGCCAAGCGACATGAGCGCGATGCCGCAGTGCATCGGCATCGGCGCGGCGGCCGCAATATCCTCGCCTTTGGGCAGCCGCTGCCGGAGATGCACGTGCAGGAATTTGACCTCCCGCAGAACCTAATTGACGAGGAGATGACCAAGGGAAGAGGCGCCGGGGAGACGGCTGACAAGTAAGTATGTCTAGCAGTCTCGCCGTCTTCCAGGTTTGTGGATTTAATTTGCTCTTTTTCGTTTTTATCTTGTTTTTCTTTTTCTTTTGGACAGGGCACGGTTTGGAGTTTGGGGATTGCAGGTTTCAACGCAGCAGTTGGCCGTTCTTTCTTTTTGCTTTGGAGTCAGGGAGAATACAACAAATCACACGGTTTTTTTTTCTTTTATATTCACATTCACTTCACATTCACATGATAAATTTGCCATCATGGTTGCACGCAGCCATACTCGCATGCGTAGACTTGTTGTTATTTACATAGTGTCAAGTCACCCCCCGCTTAAGCAGCCAAAAGCGTCGTTAAAAGTGGAGCCACTGCTGACTCAGCACAAACAGCGGCGCCTGCCAATTGCCAATGCGGCACCAGCCAGCCAGCCAGCTTTGACGCGACCAGGAAAGCCTTCGACAAGCCAAAATCTCGTCTCTGGTCACAAACCACCAACGACACCACCCTGGGCTCACAATTTTTCCACTGGCATCACATCACGGCACTGCGCTTGTTGTCTTTTTTCCTCTTCCTCCCTTTCTGACTGGTGCGACTGAGTTGTTGCGTGGCTGCCTTGTCCTTTTTCATTTCATTTCATTTCTTTTATTTTATTTAAATCCTTTGCGAATATTAATCATTAATTACTCCACGGCCGAGGCTTGGTCTCGTTGCTTCTTCCCTAAGACACGCGATCGCTGGAAGCTCTCTGCTTCAGCCTTACTCGAGCTGCGATTTTTCTTCGAGCACACACCCACACCGGCCATATCTGTCCTTGATTCCCCCTCACTCCTCACCCACCGAGCGACCTTTGACCCCGACCTCCACCCCGACGACACATAGTCCCCTCTGGCGTTGGCTTTCCTTGGCGCTATGAGCGTTGCGCTGCTACTGCGGCTTTCCTAGTCCCCTCGAACTCCCTGAGCGGAGTTCAAGCCGTCGCCAAGGGATTCTCTACGCCAAACATCCTTCCTCCCGACATTGCCATTCATCAACCCATCCACCCGACCCGTTTGACGGCAACCCGGAGCTCAACATGCCAGCAGAAGACGCCACGCTGTATGAACGGCCGACAGTGTCAGGCCCGCTTGACGACGGAAGCCTGCCCGAGCCTAAGGAAATCGAGTCTCTGCCGTATTCTTTCAGTAGACAGGAAGTTCACATAGACGTCGATTTCCGCAACCGCCAAGTCTCGGGCGTTTCTGAAATCTGGTTCACCACCTTCGACTCCAACAACCTCCCCGATATCCGAATCGACGCCCGCCAATGCGAAATAGACCTCGACAACATCACCATCGACCTCTTGCGTGACGGCCAGCGCCTGAGCCCCGTTCGCGTACCCGCCACATACGCCGACCCATACACATTGCTAGACTACCCCGAAAACTACAACTGGGAGGCCAGCAACCACGATGTGCGCAAGCTCCGCATGCTGCCGCTGATCGAGACTAGGAACTTTGACTCTCCGGCAGAGAACAGAGACCTGACAGAGTACCGGCCATTGGATGGCGCTCTGCGGGTCAAGGTCTCCAAAGACCTGTTCATCAGCCAGCGCAAACCTACCTTGATCAAGCTCAAGACCCCCTCCGCCGACCCAACATCCGACATCGAGCACCACGACTTTGTTTTGTCAATACCCTTTACCAGCAAGAAAATCCGCGACGGCTTCCAATTCGTTGGCGTGGACGAGGGCGATACACGCTACCCGCACATGTACACACGCCACTCCACTGAGCCAGGCATTGCATCTTCCATTTTCCCTTGTATCGACGACCCCGGCACCCTCTGCGACTGGAAGATTCACGTCACTTGCCCCAAGACCCTAGGCTACGCCCTCAAGCCCAAGGATCCCTCCGCCGTCGAAGATGACTGGCGATACAACAACCTCACCGATGAGGACAAGCTTCTTGACATCAAAGTCATCTGCACAGGGTCCAAGACCGACCAGATTGACGACCCCAACGACGACAGCAAATACACCATTTCCTTTTCCACCGAATCACGCATCGTCTCTGCCGACAAGGTTGCCTTTGCCGTCGGCCCCTTTGAGCACGTGGACCTGTGGACGCAATTCCGTACCGAGGAGGATGACGAAAAAATGGGCACCAGTGCTCTGCGCGTACACGGCTTCTGTCTGCCCGGCCGTGCCGACGAAGTGCGGAACACATGCGCGCCAATGTCAATGGCGGCAGACTTTCTGGCCCTCAACTTCTCCGTCTACCCGTTCGAGTCCTTTAAGATGTGCTTCGTCGACGACCTTGTTCCCGATGTCCTGCCAGAGTGCTCGCTCGCATTCATCAGCAACCGCCTGCTCTATCCCGACGACATTATCGACACCGAAATAGAGACCACCGAGAAGCTGGTGTTCAGCCTGGCGTCACAATGGAGTGGCATCCAGCTATTTCCTAACACCCGCAGTGACAGCTGGATCACGCTTGGCATTGCCTGGTTCATGACGGACTTGTTCATGCGTAAACTGTGCGGCAACAACGATCATCGCTTCAGAATAAAGCTGGCAGCCGATCGCCTGGTTGAGATTGATATCGACCGGCCGTCCATCTCAGAGCTTGGCCGCTTTCTGCACCTCGGCACTTTTGAGCAGGACTTTTTGCAGCTCAAATCTCGTCTGGTCATGTTTGTGCTCGACAAGCGCCTTATCAAGGCCTCTGGCGGTTCTTCAGGACTAACCAGGATCATGTCCCGTCTTTTCCTCAAGGCCCGACTGGCCAGTCAGTCCAATGACAAAATCGTCAGTACAGAGGGCTTCCGCAAGCTGTGCGAGAAGCAGGGGCGTTCGAAGCTGGAAGTCTTCTGGAAGGAGTGGGTGTTTGGGACTGGCTGTCCCAAGCTGGAGGTCACTCCTCGCTTCAACAAAAAGCGGCTGTGTGTCGAAATGACCATCCGCCAGACACATGCCTCACCCGACGAACCAACCCGCTTCCTGCAAAAGGAAGACTTCCTCCGCGTGCTCCTCGAGGACCGCAACGGCGTGGTGAAGGAGCCTTCTCCGCACATGTTCACGGGTCCCATAACAATCCGCATCCATGAAGCCGACGGCACGCCCTACGAACACATTGTTGAGATCCGCGATGATACTGGGAGTAAACGGGTCACTAAGTTTGAGATCCCCTACAACACCAAGTACAAGCGCCTCAAGCGCACGCGCCGCATGAAGGAGAAGCAGACGGCCGGCAAGGACGAAAACGTGGAGAACGACCAGGAGGTTCTCTTGTATTCTCTTGGCGACACGCTGCAGACCCGCACTGACGCCGAGCTGTTTATGCTCCGCGAATGGGATGAAGGCACCGAACGCCAGATGGACTCGGAGTCGTATGAATGGATTCGCATGGACACAGACTTCGAGTGGATTGGCCACATCCGCACCAACATGCCCGGCTACATGTACGTGTCACAGCTGCAACAGGATAGGGACGTTGTAGCTCAAGAAGACACGCTGTTGTTTATCCGGCGCGAGCGGCCTCATCCCGTCGCCTCGACTTTTCTGATCCGCACACTGATGGATACGCGCTACTTCCATGGCATTCGCACCATGGCCGCCCATCTCCTGCAGCTGCAGGCCACTGAGCAGACGGACATGCGCGGCATGGTGCAGCTCATGGAGGCGTTCAAGCATTTCTTCTGCTACCCCGGCACGACGTCGCCCAAGCCCAACGACTTTTCCAACAAGCAGCAGTACCTGATCCAGAAGACGATCCCGCAAGCGCTTTCCCGCGTTCGTGATCGGCGGGGGAAGTGTCCCATGAAGGTGCAAAACTTCCTCCTCGACTTGTTGCTCTACAATAACAATTCGGACAACGAGTTTTCGGATCACTTTTACGTCTCGACGCTCATCACCTCACTGGCCCATTCGTTTGTGCCGGAAAAGAGCGACCAGGGCGCTTTCTACATAAGGAGTTCCGAGGACGACGAGCGTGACAAAGACGAGCAGGCCATCCTTGAACGCGCGCTGGAGCAGATCAACCGCTTCCTGCGCATGGACGAGTGGACAAACAGCTACCACAACGTCTGGACTGTGGCCGGCATCGAGGCAAAGAGGGCGCTGATGAAGGCCGGCGTCATCGAAGTTGACCCCATTGACTTTGTGCAGTACCTTCAGGACGAGACGTATGATGAGATCCGTGTCAAGGCCTTTGAGGCGCTGGTTGATCTGGGCCTCATGGCCGAGCTCCCTATTCTGCGCCTGCTGCTCTGCTGTCTCAGCACCGACCGATCCCCTTATATCCGCGACAAGCTAATGAAGGCCTTTGCTCATGGCCTGGCCGGCATTGCTTTTGGCGAGAACACGCGTGCTAAGCCCTTGGCGAACAAGAGCAAGCACGGCAATGACGCTGAGCGCAGTGACAGCATCCTTGCCATTGACGGCATGGACATTGACACAGAACTGGACGCCGACGGCGAACATGACGATGCAATGGGAGACGGGCTTGTCGTTGTTGAGAACACGGCGCAGGAGCTCGAGGCGCGCAAGGCCATGTTCGCGCGCAAGCAGAACCTGGACGATGCCGTCGGTGCGCTGCGCAAGGAGTTTGAGGAAAACTACGGCGACGTGGAGCGTGATATCCGCCGGGCAGTGTGGAAGGCGGTTAATTCCCCCATGCTCGGTATTGCTGAGAAGCTGACGGTTCTGGAACTGTGCTCAATCATGTTCGAGGAGAGCGATCACTTTATCCTCACTCTCAAGTATCCCCGAGGCTGGGTCGCGTCTCGCTCTGCGGTCAAGGTCCCCGGACGAGTAAGTAGTCTCTTTGTTGCGGTGTATGTATTCATCTGTGTGGTGGCTAACGTTTTCTCTCTTTGTTTCTCTGCAGTGCCTCGTCAAGTTCTCGCCGTTCTACCGCACAGAACCCCGGAAGCCCACCATCACTATCCCGGCCAAGTCTGCCGCTCTTCCTACCCCAGCGCAATCATCTCCCTCGGTTGTTATTCCTTCTCCCATGGAGCAACAAACACCTACGGCAGCGCCTCTCAAGAAGCTCATCATCAACCGCAGTGGCTCCATATCGTTGAAAACCAAGCCAACCATTATCAAGCCTGTTGCATCTGCTAAAGCGACGCCTATCAAGGTCACTGCTACTCCCAAGCAGACCATTTCACTGTCGATCAAGCACGAGTCTATCAAGCATGAGCCGGTCGAGAAGCCCCTCGCGACTTCTCACGCAACCGAATCTCCTGCAACACTAGCTAGCGCTATAAAACGCTCTGCTGCCGATCTGGACAGCATCTACGATACCCCCTCCGCCATTCGCGCCTCATCAACCTCTTCCTCTGGCTCTAAGCGGCCACTGGAGCCTGTTGACGAGACGCCAATCAAGCGTCTCAAAGTCGAAGGCTCCAAGTTCCGCACGACCATCCGCCGCGTTGCGGGCACCTCAACAGCGCCTGCCCGCCTCCTCGTGACATTCAAGTCGCGCAAGCTTCGTCACGCCTGCGCCCACAAGGGCATTTCGCCGCCTCCCAAGACCGGGCTCAGCACCTCCTCCAGCCTGTCATCCTCCGCGGCCTCGCCCGCCGCCTCCGCCACACCCGCGCCGCAGCCCAGCATCACCATCAAGACCGAGCGCAGCGAGCGTTCCAGCCTGCCCGACGCGCCGCGCCACTCGCTGCCCGACGGCAAAATCTCCACGCCCGCTGCCCCGCCCCTGTCGCGCACCAACATCAAGATCCCCGCCAAAATCAGCCTCAAGACCCACGCCAGCGCCTCGCCCGCGCGCTCCACCGGCTCCGCCCGCGGGTCGCCGGGCCCTCCCACTCTTAAGAGCCTGATGGCTGCCGCCGGCACGCCCAAGCCCGGGCGCAAGCCGCTGCCGGGCTCGGGCTCAGGATCGGGCTCGAGCGGCGCGCCGTCGCCTAGCCTCGCGCGCACGCCGCTGGTTAACTCTGGCGGCGGCGGTCGCAGCCACCATGCTGCCAGCGTGCCGAGTACGCCGGTGGGCACAGACGGCGGCGCTGCGTCGGGCACGGGTAGCACGGTCAAGCCGCGCATCAAGCTGATGCTGAAGAAGCCGTCGGCGCCACCGCCGTAGCGCGGGATTGAGTGTTTTGTTCTTTTGTAATGCGTCTACACACCCCTCTTTTTTTCTTCGTCTCCTAAAAAAACTGCTTTCTTACTCTTCTTTCTCTCCTTGCTGCCTTCATGAGCGGGAGCACCATGTTTTCAACCTCGTTATTGCTATTTCATTCATCACGGTGTTATTTGGGCGGAACTCGGAACTCGGTCAACCTCGTTTGTTTTCTTTCTTTCTGTTTCATTCATCATCATCGCTACTCTTTCTGTGTTCTTCTTTTCTTTGGGATGGTGGGTTCTCGGCGGTTTTTGTTTTCTCCTTGTCTGCTACCTATTGTTTCTTTGCGTGGGGAGAGGGAAAGCCCTGTATGTCTTATTGTACACGCCTGGCCTGGCCTGCTCGTCGCCGGTGAGCGGCTTCGCGTTGTTTTTTTTTTTCCTTTCTTGAAATGTAAAAAAAGACTTGTCTCCAACTGAAGCGGTGAAGTTTGTGATCTTGGTGCCGTCAAGCTGGTGATCTTGGTAGCGTAGAGCGTATCCGTGCGTGTCTGTCTTCCCAAGTTTACACGTCATTCAAGAACATGGCGATGTGATTAGCTACGAGACGAATACAGCTGGACAGTGGAACAAATAGATATTACAGCTTGAAAAAAAAAAAGAATTATCCATCATTATCACCGTGAACGCCATCTAACCGCCGGTTACTGCTACACTAGCACGATATCTCCAAGTCCGCCCGCCAAGAAACAGGAAACAAAAAGCAATACAAAAGAAAGAAAAACGCCGCCATGAGTGACAAAAGGGAAAGTAAAAACGAGGGTAGAAAGAGAGTACGTAGGTAGGTTGAGAGAGAGTCGGGGGATTAATGCACAGCCGCGCCAAAGAAAAAGGAAAGAGTAAATGGGGATAAATAGCCAAGAAAGCGACCGCCTCCGTCAAGGAGGCTGGCTAATGCTGGTGGCCGTGGTCATGCTGGTGCTCGTGGCCCTGGGACTGGCCGGAAAGACTACTCGATCTGCTGAGCACAGGGCTCTGCTGGGCCGAGGGCGAAGGGCAGCAGCCCTTGCCCACGCAGTTGTCCACGCACTCCAGCAAGCAGACATCGCCTCTCTGCGAGGG
Source organism: Chalaropsis ovoidea (assembly GCA_038407185.1). NCBI lineage: Eukaryota > Fungi > Ascomycota > Sordariomycetes > Microascales > Ceratocystidaceae > Chalaropsis > Chalaropsis ovoidea. Next base: position 3,761 of record JAXHKQ010000143.1, on the reverse strand, counting down.
GGGCGATAGGCCGAGGCCGTCGTAGTTGCCAGACCCGCCCTGTGCGTGGATGACGCGGGCAAGCTGCTCGTGGTCGGCAGCATGCTCGGGGTCGAGGCAGTACTCGGGCTGGATGGTGGCGCTGTGGATGCCATAGGCATGGAGGCACTTGCGGGCTCGGCGGGCCAGTTCCATGTACTTTTCGCCGCCGGCTTCGGACATGGGGAAGGCCACCTGCATATGCATGGATGCAACCACCTTGGTATCCGACAGCTGCCAAATATGAATGTGGTGGCAGCTAACGACGCCGGGAAGAGTCTCAATGTCCTCCCGGATTTCCTTGACATTCAGATGATCGGGCGTGGCTTGAAGCAAAACCTTGGAGGTGGCGTAGGTGAGGGGCAGGGCAGAGTAGAGGATGATGGCAGTGATGAACAGAGAAACCAGAGGGTCGGCCAGGAGCTTGTATCTCCATTCCGTGAGCCAGATGACGAGGGCAGTGACAATGACACCAACATTGCCGAGGGCGTCTCCGATCACGTGAAGGACCATAGCATTCATGCCCATGTCATCGTGGTTGTGGCCATGGCCATGGCTCGAGGGAGCACTGCGCGGCTTGTTGTGGTTGTGGGCGCTGTGGATGACTTCGGAATCGCGGCGAGAGCGCGTGCGTGCGTGTGCGTGCTTGTGGTTGTGGGAGTGGGAGGAGACATCAGTGGACACGGTGATGCTAGGTTTCAGGAGGGAAGTAGACTCGGTGGGCGCGGATTCAGCAGCGGCGTCGTTATCGCTATCGGTAGACGAAGTTTCAATGGGCTCTTCAATCTTGCGCGACACGGTCAGAATGTCGTGGCGGAAGCTGGCAGGGTGGATGCTGAGATCGTCGATGCTAGTCAGGCGCTTGTGGTTGTGAACGTGGCTGCGAGCAGTGGTGCCGTAGCCAGCTGCGCCCTCTTCGGCGCTGCGAATGGGGTTTGAGTGGGAATGGGTGTGGCTGTGGTCGTGATCGTAGTCGTGGTCGTGATCGTGACCAGAGTGATCGTGGTCGTCGTGTGAATGAGCCTCGCCGTGGGAATGTTCGTGGTCGTGATCGTGATCGTGGCCGTGGCCATCACCGGGGCCGTGGCTGTGCCCATGGCCACCGAGAACCAGGAAGCCAACCAGGTTGGAAGCCAAGCCGAATGAGCCGACGATAAGCATGACCTGCGGGTTGCTGATCTCCGACGGCTCAAGTAGGCGGCCAAGAGCCTCGAGCACGATGCTGACGCACAGGGCAATGAGGAAGACGGCGTTGAAGAAGGCACCGAGGATTTCAGCGCGGAGGTACTGAGGCAGCGCAGAGAATAAATGTTAGCGCGTGGTTAACTGTAGATTGCATAGGCCGCTGGCAGTGGGAGGAGGAGGAGGGAAGAAGAGGCTGCTTGCTACTTACGCCATACGAGTACTTGTCGTCAGAGGCTTTCTGGGCGGCGCGCACAGCCCAGAGTCCAATGAAGAGGGAAATGATATCATTGAGCTGCAGATATTCAGAGTCGCACGAGTTAGTCGGTTTTTTTCTTCGCGAAGGCCGCAGCGGCACATGTCCCGACTCACCATGTGAAAAGCATCGGCCATCAGCGCCAAAGAGTGCAGCATGAAGCCAGAGGTCAGTTCTACGGCGAAGAAGACGATGTCTATCGCCAGCATAATAATAATGCGGGTTTCCTTTGACCACGCCATAATGCCGGCGTTTGGTAGAGGGTCGTCAATGGAGATGGAGATGGAGGAGGGCGGAGGGCGGAGGAGGTGAGGTCAAAGACGGGCGCAGGCGCAAGCAAGTAAACAAAGAGGATCACAGACGGCAATGCAGCAGCGTAAGAAGAGTCGAGATGGCGTAAGTATATATATATATAAGGCCAGGACAGCAGAGAGTACAAAGGAAACAGAACGAAGAAAAAAAGAAAAAAACGAAAAGAAAAGAAAAAGAAATTCACACAGAACAAAATAGAAGGCAAAAGATCATCTAGCCGTGGCAAGATGAGATAGCTAAAAGGGAGGAAGAAATATTTGGCTGTAGTTCCACAATGCCAGCAACATTGCCTGCTATGAAAAAAAGAATACTGCCAGTGTACAAGGTACATACATATAATGCGCTAACACTTATCGATAGCAGTCAATTCAAGGCAGGTATGGTCTGGTGAGCTAGTCACGAAACAGGCTAGCACTCTCCACATAAAAAAGAAGAAAAAAAGCAAGAGTACGCCGAGAAAGGTAGGCGGAGGAACCTGCTCAAGAAATTGCTGCAAAATTCCGGCAATTGCGCCAAATGGAGGACAGAATGCGTTGTTGCCGTAGTCATCGCAGACCGGATGTACAATGTACATGCAAGTACAGGTACATGACATGCAAGTACAGGTACATGTGGTGTACAGACTCCACCTCCGTGTCTGTCACACACTCACACGCGCCATCACATCGAGCAGAACCTTTTGACGTCGTTTGAGCCAATCCTGCCTGTAGAACTCCAGAGCTACTCCGTCCAAGGCAAAAAGACAACATACCCCCCTCCCCCTTTTCCCACAGCTCCATCGCCACGCGCTCCGGTTCTTCTCCTGTCCTCCTTTGACGTCGCAGAGGCCGCCATACGCCTGAATTCAGTGTCTGTGTGTTTGAGGCAAAGCGTCTCTGCAGCATAGCCGCAACTTCTCCCTATGTAGCAAAGCAGAAAAGCGGCCCAGGCTCATGTCCTTTGCCGCGGCAGTAATTGTGGGTTTTGATGGAGCCAACGAGACTCGTGTACTGTAGTCGTGTACTGTACTCGTGTACTCATGTACCTACACACATCCCTTTGATATCGCTAGTTCCTGTTTCTCCCATCTCTCCTTGAATCCTTCTCCTTTTATGCATAGAGAGCAATATGCAAGGGCTCCATTTTTGCATGCACCAACAAGCCTGGTGCGCTTTCGCGAGTGCACAATCAAATCTTGGGCTCTCTGTTCTCGTCGTCTTGGTTTCGAGTTCAAGCCTGTGAACAACTCCGTCGTCCCAATGTCGTGCAGCAGGATCAAGATCCAACACGAACCCTTCCCTCTGCCTTCGGCATTTGCGTTCTCTGGTGGGGCTTTGTTGGCTTCAAATCGGTGACATATCGACTAAGCTTAAAATGCCAGCTGCGCTACAGCTGCCAGTGCGGCCCGCCTACCCCGCTGTCAGCTGTCAATGCACCGGCCAAAGCCGAACGACGTCAAACCTCCACAAATCCAATGCAGTCATCCGAAAGTGTCTGAAGTACAAGCAATCAATTCGATGACAGCACGTTTAGAAGATTGCCAGTCCTCGAAGCCCCGCACTCGCTCCCTGCGCCATATCAAGATTACATCATCACACATGACATGCGCGTCCCCGAATGTCGGAACTATTTACCTAGCCAATCAATAACCGCTCCCGAGTTGCATAGTCAGTCGCACACGTCTCAGCCCTGGAACTTGCCATGTACACCGACCCGACTTCGGCTTTGACTGCTGTGCTTCGCATCGCCATCCTTCTTTCGGCAAGCTTTGACGGCTAGAGACTGTGTGCAGTATCACTTCACTGCACGCCACCATCCATGGAATCTGCACTCTTAGAGATATCGTCTTGGAATCCTCACCTCACCTGGTATATTAATCCCTCGTTATAGAGAAGGGGGAGGCGCCGCCCTTTTATAAAGAGCTCCTGGGGCGGTGTGTGGTGTGGGGCGGGCTACTGATTTGCCTGATGGCAGAATTAAGAGTGGCCCGTCCTCCTTGTGAAGAGTTTTTTTG
>JAXHKQ010000142.1:0-46538 GCA_038407185.1 Chalaropsis ovoidea | reverse complement strand
CTTTATGGGCACGTCGACCTTTTCGCAGTACACGGTGGTGGCCGACATCTCGGTGGTGGCCGTGCAGCCCGAGGCGCCCATGGACCGCACGTGCCTGCTGGGCTGCGGCATCACCACGGGCTACGGCGCTGCGCGCATCACGGCCAAGGTCGAGGAGGGCTCCAACGTGGCCGTCTTTGGCGCCGGCTGTGTCGGGCTGTCGGTGGTGCAGGGCGCGGTCATGAACAAGGCCGGCAAGATCATCGTGGTCGACATCAACCCGGCCAAGGAGGCGTGGGCCAGCAAGTTTGGCGCCACCGACTTTGTCAACCCCACGCAGCTCAAGGGCCAGACGGTGGCCGAGAAGCTGATTGAGATGACGGACGGCGGCTGCGACTACACGTTTGACTGCACCGGCAATGTCAACGTCATGCGCACGGCGCTGGAGGCGTGCCACAAGGGCTGGGGCGAATCCATCATCATTGGTGTTGCTGCTGCTGGGCAGGAGATCAGCACTCGGCGTAAGTTCCGGACGCCCCGTTCTTTTGACCCGGCCTGAATTGCTAACTGTAGGTGTCTTCACGCAACAACAGCCTTCCAGCTGGTCACTGGCCGTGTGTGGAAGGGCTGCGCCTTTGGCGGTGTCAAGGGCCGCTCGCAGATGCGTGGGCTGGTGCAGGACTACCTCGACGGCAAGCTCAAGATTGACGAGTTCATCACGGACCGCAGAGGCTTCAGTGAGATGGGCAGCGACTTTGAGGCGATGCACGCAGGCGATTGCATCCGTACGGTGGTGGACATGCGGGATTAGGGATTAGGGACTCGGGACTAAGGACTAGGGACGTAGTGCAGAGGATAATAGCACGAGGAATCAGGGTGTGGAAGCGTGCGGAAGCGTGTGGAAGCGTGCGGAAGCGTGCGGAAGCGTGTGGAACCACGGCTTACATTACAGCGGGCTTTGGGAGGAGGACCCTTTCTGGGAAAGGAAAGAAATAAAATAAAATTCTTTTTTTTCGATTAATGGCGATTAAATAAAAAGACCAAGTCTAGTCTTGTCCCGGAATGAAGCTTCAAAGGCTCAAAGCTCATAGGCCCAAGACTGGTGACGTGGATGGGTGTCGGTGTGTGTCGGTGTAGAGATGCAGCCAATTTCTTTTTCTTTTCTTTCCGTTTCTTCTTGTTCTTTTTTTTCTTTTTTTTTTCTTTCAATTCTTCTTTCAATTCTTCCACACCACCACCGCTGCACCGCACCTGCATCATGCACCCTTCCATCTGCAAACTTGGCTTGCACTGAGTTGTCGATGCTGCATCTGCAGACGCAAGCCAGCTGCACCCAACCCAACCCAGAACAGACCCAACCCAGACTTCTGCCTCAGTCATTGTCAGCTCCGCCACCACAGCCTGACCTCACCTCACCCAGACTCCAGCGTGAGGGAAAACGGTCAGGAGGTTTGACGATGACGGTCTCTGATTCCATCATCGATGCCATCATGCATCGGAACTGGCATGATGTTCCTTTTCGTCACCGCCAGTCCCGCCCTTGTCGGTCACGTGCAGAGCCACGTGATGCCAAGTGGGTCTGTGCATCGTCTTATCGCCATCTTAGCGTTATCGGGTCGGAAGTGAGCCGAGAGCCAACCCAACCGCCCTCGTTGTCGTTGTTCTCCTTTGATTGTGTCGTTGCTTGATTGACGGCGAGAGAATGGTCCCATCATCGATCCTGCAAGTCGCAGGGAGACGGGCAGACAGACGGCAAAAGGGCAAGGCGAGACGCAAGATTGGCAATCAATGGAAATCGGGCTGAAGTGCCAGTGGCCTGGATAGATACATGCTTGCTGAGCCCAAAGCCCCTCCCAGACACAGATGGAATGACACAGAAGTCATCCCAGCCTTCGGCCAGGCCGCCGGAGGGGGTGATGTGCTAAGCCCAAGGCGACAGCAGGGAGAGACAGCGAGTTGGAGGGTGTACTGTAGCTACAGGTACAAGTGACAACTGTACAGCTGCTGTCCTTGGATATACCTACAGGTACAAGTGACAACTGTACTTGGATGCACGTATTCATACCTGCTTTATGTATGCGGCGCAGAACAACGGCGTTGCTTCCTTTTTTTTTTTTTTTTTTTTGCCTGTTGTCTCTTTGGGCTTGCACATCGTAAAAGGCAAATAATCTTTTTTTTTATTTTTTCTCTTTTTTTCATTTCCGTCTACATAACCCGAATGCAGCCAACTTCCGTGTCGTCACAATGAAAACATGGCTACACTAAATAAACATGGGCTGTAAAAGCCCCGGCTCGTGATAGCCGGAGCCGGAGCCGGAGCCGGAACGCCCAGCCGCCTGCCCCAGAGAAGAATAATAGCGCAACAAGGCGCAAGCCGCCCCACGCAGACGACATGACATGGCCTGGCCTGACTTGTGTTGGGCCCAGCATGGGGGATAGTAAAGGATGACAATATTGGGAGACAAGAAGATCCCCGGCTCAGGTGTACAGCAGGCACAACGAAAAGGAAGCGGCTGGCTGACTGGCCGGCCTTGGCCTACTATCGATGCAAATGCATGCATGTCTGCGTACACAACACACATACGTACATGCATTGTTCTGGGCTCCCACAGACACCACAACAAACAGTGCAAAGGCGGCTGGACAAGCTTAGTTAGAGTCATAGTTTGGGCGAATTTTGTCGTCACACGCTCCCTCTGTCAAGGTACTTCCCTACAACACAGCGAAACAGACGGTCTAACGAACATGTAAGAGACACAACAAAAGAGACAGAGAGAGAAAAGAAAACACGAGCAGCCAAAAAATGACGGACCATCGGTCGGTGAGCACGGAGTGGAATGGCGCACAGCGGTACAAAGTACAGCGGTACAAAGTACAGCGGTACAAAGTACAGCGGTACAGTACATGGTACAGCAGTAGCAGTTCCACAGTAGCAGTTCCACAGTAGCAGTTCCACAGTAGCAGTTCCACAGTAGCAGTTCCACAGTAGCAGTCCCACAGTAACAGTAACAGTAACAGTAACAGTAACAGTACAAAGTACAACAGTACAAAGTACAACAGTACAAAGTACTTACATCCATCCTTCCTTCCACACATGCTTGCAAATGCGAACAAGGATAACGTGCTAGCCGATGCACTAAATACGTATAAGCCGTCTCTGTTTCAGCAGTTGCCCTCTTTCTGTTCCCTCTTGCCATGATTGATTTGAATTGAATGGGATAGCCTCGTTGGCTGCTGGCGCCTATTACATACATGTACAGTGTACATCGGCTGTGCACTATTCACTGGCTGTAAACCGGCTGTAAACCGGCTGTACCCTATACACTGGCCGTACACTATACACTGCACTATTTGCGCTATTGCCTGCACTGCACCTTGCACCTGCCTTACATGCCCTGCACCGCCTGCACCTCCTGCACCGCCTTGCCCTCTCCTCCTTCTGTTTCCAGTCGTTGTTTCCGCCCGCGCCTTCCTCCTGCTTTTCCTTCTTTCCTTCTTTCGTTCTTTCCGTCTTTGCTGGCCTGCTATAAAACTCACTGCCTCCCCCCTTTCCCAGCCTTTGAATCTTTCCTTCTTATTTTCTGCTGATTGCTCTTTTTTTTTCCCGCCTGTTCTACAACTTACATGCTGCGCTCGTCTTGCTTGTCCCTTCTTCTATCCTTTCTCGTCCCCCTCATTATCACCATCTTCATCATCATCCTCATCATCACCCACGCCCTGCGCTCGTGATCGCAACCCTCTCAGCCCAGCTGTCCTTCTCTCCATCTCTCGCTACCAAGCAGCCCCGCGCCCACCCGCTCTTCCGCTCTCAAAATGGCCAAGAAGACCCGTTGCACCTTCAAGGAGTGCCGCGACGTTGCCCAGCGCATCGTCGGTGACTGTGGCTTCTGCCACGGCCACTTCTGCGGCAAGCACCGCCTGCTCGAGGACCACAAGTGCTCTGGTCTTGAGGATGTAAGTAGATCCCACCCCGAGTCGTGCAATGACGGTCACTGTCACCGCCAGCAACCCTCCAGTGCAAGCGAGATGATGTCTTCACTGTCCCTGGGCGCCTCCAAGACCCCCTCTTTGCCGAGGGCTGGCGTCAACCGCAAGAAGCACCATCACCATCGCAAGCACAAGAAACGCTCCCCCTCTGCTTCCCTCTCCACCCCCAGATCTCCCCAGTGGTGGCTTGTCGGTCTTCATGATGCCCTCGAGAATCCCGAGTTATTTACTGACTCTGTCTCGTCGACTTTCAGTGTAAAAAGCAGTCCCACGAACAGAACGCTGCCCAACTCATTGCCGAGCGCACCGCTGTCGTCAAGGGTGTTTAACGAAACCGACTACGACGACTACTGAGCGAGATGTACACCTTTTTTCTTGTTGTTGCCTGTGGCTATGAGAACCACGACACGACAAAAAATGGAGCCCAAGTCCACGGCCGCTCTCTCTCTCTCTTTCTCTCTCTCCCGCTGTTGAGCGGGGAACGCTGTCTCTGTCTCAGTCTCGCTCTCGCTCTTTCTGCGACCACACCACGAGACCCTTTCCCTCACCCTCTGGGCTTGTCTGTCACGTGAAGACGGGAACTGTCGAGAACGGGCACCGCCGAGCCCCATGGCCGCTTTTGCTGCCCATGTTGCCGTGCTTCTGGCGACGCATACGGCCATCGCGGTGGAACTGTGATGGCTCGCCTGTCTGTCGCCGACACTCTTGTTGGCGTGTCTATTCTTGCTCTCTTTCTGCCTGTTTTTCTTACTGTCTTGCGCTCGGATCTACTTGGTGCACATTTAGAGCGCAGTTTCAAGTGCTGAATCTGTCGCATCTTTTTTTTTCTTCTTCTTCTTCTCTGCCGCATTTTACTCTATTCGTCTCTACTCTCTTGTCGACTGCCGATTCTCGCCTTCCGATTCTCGCCTCTACTCTCTTCTCGACCGCTCTTCTCTCGTCTTCCATCGCCCCCTCCGCTCTTGCGTCATCCTCGTGCTCATCCGTATCTGGCCTGATCGCTTGTCTATCTATGGGCCGCCTCGTCCCAGAGGCGGAAACGCAGGAATCCCAGCACGGCCAGGAAGGATTTCGCTCCCCCAGCTTCCGCCCTGCTCTTATCGCCCAAGCCTGCATCCTCTTTGTTTCTATTTGGGTCATGATATCGTCATTTTCTTTCCCTTGGGCCTTTTTTGTCTCAGCCTGTCTGTCCCATCTTTAGTGGCTCTCGGATCATCATTTTGCTTTCTATGCATTGGCGTTTTGCTTGCTCCCCTTTTTTTTTTCTTGTTGGTTTGCTTTAATTTGTCTGGGGATTCTTTTTGTTGCCGGCTTAGTCTTGGTCTTGTTTTTTTTTGTGTTTTATGTGCCTTGTCGTTGTCGATAGCGTTCGTTTTGCGAATTCAACCATTTTGTTATTTATTCAGCCTTTGTTATCGTGTGCATGTCTTGCTGTGCTTCTAATCTCCCCCAGCTCTTATCTGTCCCTTTGTCTCGTGTGCATGTCATACAATGCCGTAGTTTGTGGTTGTCTTGCATCTCTCGGATCATCGGGATGTCTGGTGTGCATTCTCTGCGTGCGTCCATCTTGTGCATATCTGTGCATATCTAGTATATCCCCACGCCCAAGCATGCCGTCAGTAGATATCCTCACACCTCCTCGTCCTTGACCCTAACGCCCCCGTCTTGGACTGTACCGCTCTCGTCCTGTGTCTGTGTCTGTATGTGTCTCTGTCTTGACGACCGGCTGTTCGGACGCCCGTAGTTTCACGTCTTGTCCGTCTTCGACCTTTCCCTCCTCCTTCTCCTCCCCCTCCTCCTTCACGTCCTCCCCCGCCCCCTCCCCCTTTTTACCCCCTCCCCCCGCCTGCCCCAGCGCCATCCACTTCCTCCCCTCAGCGACCTTTTTCGCATCAGCCGCAGGACACAGCGCAGCCAAGCCGACGTCACAGGCGCCGCAGTTCCTGCCTGCCGCGGGACACACAGTCTGGCCAAAGCCGACAAGCAGCCAGTTGATCTCGGCCCAGCGATCGCGCGGCAGCCAGCTCTGCAGCGCCAGCCGCGTGTCCTCGGGCGTGCGCGTGCGCTGCCAGCCCCACATGTTGGTCAGCCGGTGCACGTGCACGTCGACGCCGATGCCCTCGGTGCGGTGCCATGCGTGCGACAGGCACAGGTGCGCCATCTTGGGGCCCACGCCCGGCAGCGACGTTAGCCCTGCGATGGAGTCGGGGATGTCGCCGTGCCATTTGTCGCGCAGGATCTCGGCCATCTGCTTGATGTATCTGCCACACCACACGATGCGTGAGCCAATGGACGCCCGAGAGGGAGAGGGGGAGAAAGCCACTTACCTGGTCTTGTTGTTGTGGAAGCCCACCGCCCAGATCATCTCATTCAACACCTCGGCGCGTACCGCCAGCACATTCTCCAGATTCAAGCCCGCCGGCGCGCCCGCCGCGTGTGGCGGCAGCTCCGTCTGCAGGCGGCGCATGACCACCGCCGTGACCGTGTCCTTGGTCTGGCTGGACAGCATCAGCGCCACCAGCGTGTGAAAGCGCTGGTCGCGCGCACTGGCTGTGCGGTCCGCCAGCCGCTCGCAGCCCATCGTGTCTACTGCCGCGTTGCCCGCTATGCCCCCGGCCTGCCGCATCTGCAGGACGAGCCCGTACAGCGTCTCCCAGTTCGCGGGCGCCGTGCCAGCCGCCGGTGCCCAGCTTGCGTCGGCCGTGCCTTTGTGCGCCGGCTTGCGCGCTCGCCCCCGCGCCGCTGTTGTTGTTGTCCGCCTGCTGCCCTTCTTGGCCTGGGCGCCGCGCAGGTCATCCGACACGTACTCGTCGCTATCGTCAGACAGCAGCGCGGACAAGTCGCTGCCGCTGCCACTACCGCTGTCTGCCTGCCCGTCGTCGCTCTCGCTCTCGCTCTCCAGGCGCGCCGACGCTGCGCGCGTTGTGCTCACGCGCTGCCTCTTCGTCGTGCGGCGACCAGCTCTCCCGAAGTCCTCGACGTCATCGAGCGGCTCGGTCTTGACAACACTGCGCGACGCGCGTGTCTTCCGTGCAGCCGGTGCTGGTCCTGGTGCTGGTGCTACTGCTACTGCTAGTGTCGGCGCTGCTTCGCTGTCTTCGCTTTGCTCTTCTTCTTTCTTGACTGCGCCGCGTAGAAGCCTGTCTGTGCCTTCGCGTGTGCGCGCGCGCAGGGCAAGGGGCTCTGATTTGACGCGCACGGAGGCCGGCGGTGGTGGTGGTTGTTTTTCAGCAGCGGGCTGCGGCTCACTAGCTGCGCTGGCTGCGCTGGCTGCGGCCCGTGACCGAGTGACTCGGCGGACTGGTGCACCCGCACCCGCAGCCCCGGCTGTGCCTGTGGCTTTGCCTGTGGCTGTGGCGGAAAACCGCGACGTTTCGCTAGCAGGTGCCATGACGAGCTTGGAGCGCATGCAGGCCCGGGGTGATTGCGGCAGCACTAACACCAGCAGCAAGTGAGTGAGTGAGTGGATGAGTGAGTGTCACTGGCACCGGCACTGGCAGTTGGCCCCCGTTCGGTTCTTGGTACAGTGAAGGGAGACTGTGGTGGTTAGGCGGCTTGTGTCGGGATAGGGATATGGATAGGGATCGCGTGGTCGGGTTAAGGCTCCAGACTGAGCATCGTCGTGATAGGAGGCGGTTGTTCGTTGACTTTGGTGGTTTGTCTGCAGAAGATGGCATCGTATGGTCAGGAGGACAAGCTGGCATGCGCAGGCAGATTAAATGAAAATCGACGGCTTATTATTGGTCAGGTGCATGCGATAACCCTTGGAGCTGCATGGATCACGTGTCGGCTAGAGTAAGGGTCTGTAAGGATATCCTTGACCAGGGTTAGTTGCAGTTAAGTTACGAGTCGTCACACGCACATCTACTTGTCGTCTGTACGTTGATAGTCCTGGAGCCGCTATGACCCAATCTTCATCATGAGTATAGTACTGTCTACCTACAATCTTGGTGGAACTTCCTCATCAACAATACTCCCGTAGACAACGGTCTGGTCTCGCGCAAGCCTCTCAACGACGGTCCACGACCTCAGCTTCTCATCCGAGACCAGCCGCTTGCCCTCGACGAACCTTGAGAAAATGTCCTTGGACGCCGACGTCGGTTCAGCGTTCGCCGCCAGCTTCAGCATGAGCACAATCAAGACCTCGGCCGTCTCAAAGAGCAGGTTGCGCGCCTGCGAGGCCAGCTGCTCCACCGTGCTGTTGGCCAGCGTGCGCTTGACGTCCTCCCACGCCACGGCCGGCCGGTACTCAATGTCCCACTTGTGCTTGACGGCGGCCCAGGTCTTGGATATCACAGACTCCAGGGCGGCCACAGACGCTGCGCCGGTCTCGGGGTCCTTCATGGCGCGTATAAAGTCGTCGGACAGCGCGTCCGTGGTGCCCTCCCAGATGGCCAGCACGCAGCAGTCGCGATAGATGCGAGATACGTTGAGGTACTCGGCATCCTGATTATCCAGGCATCCAACGCCAGCCATGGCCTCCATGCATGAGTAGAGGATGGGGATGGCATGCTTACACACATAGGCTTTGGTGACTTGGGTGAGAACGCGCAGGAGTGGGGTGATGAGCTCACGCGGAGGAGTGAGTGTAGCCAGCATGGGATTGGCAGCAGCGGTGGCGTCTGCGTCAAAGGAATCCTGGTACTCGTCAAGCCCCAACACATAGGCACAGAATGTGCTTAGCAACATCAGGCCCTGGTATTCCGCCGTCATGTTGGCTAGAGTGTTGAGGTGCAGGCTGTTCTCCGCCAGGAACATGCGCTTGCCGCGGGGCGAGCGAACAGTGCGTACGCGGGCATAGGACTTGGCAATGGCCAGACCGCGGCCGACGTAGCCCATTGCTGCAATAGCCGAATGCACGCGGGTGATGTTGAGAATGACGCCCATCTCTTGAGCACCGCGGCCCTCCTCGCCAATCAGCCACCCGCGCATTCCGTCGAGTTCCAGCTCTGCTGTAGGCAACGGCCTTGTCCCTGTCCTGTTGCCGAGGCGTGATATGCGCACGCCGTTTATTTCGGTAGATAGAGAGGCAAAGTTGATGCGGCGCATGGGGGCAAGGAAGGTGCTGAGGCCCTTGTCGGTTTGGGCAAGAACTACAGCCATGTGCGAGTCTGTTGCACTGGAGAACGACTTGAAGCCAGAGAGGTTCCAAGGACCGAGGGGGAGGGGGGCTTCGTTTTTTGTGCTCGAGAGGGGGGGCTCGGAATTTTGGGGTTCGGTGGTCTGGGTTGTGGTGGTCCGGGTTGCGGAGAGGGGGCGCTCGCATGTTTGGGTCGCGACGGCTTCACTTCCAGAGACTCCGTTGCACCCATATGGCTCGGCCATCCCCTGGCCGTTGGCCCAGGCAGAGGAAGAGTCTCGTGACGTGAGGTGGTCAAAGGCGGTTTGGAAGACTTGGCGGCGGGTGGGGTCGAGGGACGGGTTTGAGAGGTGCTTCTGCAGTAGGCGAGCAGCACCGTCTTGCATTGCGGAGGGACAGGTGACATTGGCGTTGGAAGCTTCCCAGAGATGAAGCCTAAGAAGAGCGTCGAGACTTGGTTAGGGACGGGAGGCCAGCACTGGGACGAGAGGCAAAACGCGGGGGAGTACGTACCTTAGGAACTGAATGACTCGGTCAAATGGACCTGTCTTGTTATCATAGCCGCATGCCACGAACCTGAAAGCGGGGAGGGAGCTGAGTGAGCTATTCGATATGACGCAAGGGCGGCGGAGGACAGAACAGAGGACGGAGGCAAGTGAGACAAGGGACGCAGGTTCGCACAAACTTACCCGCGAGACTGGCCAAAGGCCCGCAGCTGACGCCAGCCCTCTCCGGCGACCAGGTGAGAGTCTGAGTCTTGGAGGGCCAGAGCGCCGCGGTCGCAGCTGCTGGCGCCGGCGCAGCCTTTGATGTACGGTGTGTTGCGCTCGGCGTCGGAGATCCATTCGAAGATGCTGGGGGCAATGACGTCACGGCCGAGCTGGACGAGATCTGGCCGGGTGTCTGAGACGAGACTCTGGGGGACGAAGACTGTTAAGGGCCGGTTAGTAGGCTGGACAGAGGCATCTTTGGTGGATGGGTGCATACAGTTGAGAGCCCGCTGGAAGACTACATCGTCATAGTACTGGTTTTCCAGCACGGGCGTCTCCTGGTAGAAACCCGCATCGCCGGCACCGGGACATGAATACTGCATGACGGGAAGAAGTGTGGACGGGAAATGGGCGGAAAAAAAGAAGGGAGAAGCTTGGTTCCCAGGGAGGAAAAAGCTGAGATCGAGGGCGAGAGTGGGAGCCCGTTAGCGCTGTGGTAGCGTGGGCTGGAGCTTGGTCTTTGCGTTTCCGTTTGCGGGATGGATGTAACTGGGAATTAGCAGGAAAAAAAAGAATAAATAGAAAGATGAGTTTCGCGGGTGAATCGTGCTGTGGTGTCGCTGGGCTTCAAGTATCGTGAGAAAAAGAATTATAAAGAGGAAGAAAAAAAAATGGAGGACAAAGAATCGCAGGGAAGGAAATGGGTGGCCAGGCTTGCAGTGACAGACAGAAAAGGCACTTGCCTTTGTTCGTTTTGTGCTCCCCCCTTTTTTGACGTCTTTATCTTTTATGTCGCATTTTATGCAACTGGGCATTTGTTGAGGGGGGAAGAAAAAGCTTAAAGAGCGTACATGTGGCAAGGGCGATGTTTCTCCAAGAGACAAAAAAGGTAAAATGAGGGTAAAATGAGATGAGCGGGATAAAAGAGAAGAAGAGAAACGATAAAAGAGGGAAATAAAGAAAGAAAAAGGAAAAGAGGCAAGTCCACCCTCGCACTGCAACTGCTTGATAGACACCGTTCATGTCCCTTCAGCCCAATCACAACGCTGACTGCATCTGCTGCAGTCGTGCCTGCCCTGCCTGGCTCTCTGGCTCTCTGGCTCTCTGGCTCTCTGACTCTCTAACTCTCTGACTCTCCTACAGCATGGCAATTGCATGCTCGCCTTGACCTCCGATCCATCCGTATATGCATGCTCCTGAAGAAAAAAGAGAAGAAAAAAAAGACAAGGACAAAGAGGTTGCTACGTTCCTGAATCCTCTACAGAGCAGTTGCAAGCACTAAAGAGAGGGACAGAGAAAAAACAAGAAAGAACTCCTTTGCTAGGCTGCTTAACCCCGGCGAAAGGAAGGCACGAGGAGAGAGGGGCAACAAGAAAGAAAGAGGCTTGACAAGCCAAAGAAGCAACTGATCTTCCGCCAGTAAGATATCGAGTTACATGGACAATACAATGCGTCTGACAGCGGCCCTGTGCAAGGCGCTACGAGGCTCAAGGGCGCTGTAAATAAGTACGTACCTACGCGCTATAGACTAGGCCCCCCCTGATCGAGGGAGCAAAATATACAAATGCAACACTATGAGGCAGGGGGAGAAATGCCAAAGGAACCCCTCTGCAGCACTTCTTGGCTGGCCTGTGACCTTGGATCTGCCCGGGGTGCTCGCGCACGGCTTGAAGATTATAGCGCCCAAGCCATCCAGCCGGCCAAGCGTGCTCTCAAGGTTTAGGGTAGGGATCCCAAAGTTTATCGTCTATTGTTCGTGTTTGTCGGCCCAGTCGCGGCCTTTGTTCAGCGCCACCCTCAGGAGTGGGGCGGGGGGTGTTTGTGTTGTGTGGCTGTTTATGACAGGGGGCAAACAAGAAAAAAAAGTGAAACGCCGGCTGAGACCCACATCGAGGCTTATCGATAACAAACGCCGTTTCGCCGTTTGCCTTGCGCCGTTTTGTTGCTTGTCTCTGGCAGTTTGTTTGTTCGTTGCTCACAATCTTCGTCTCACCAAATCTGCGACTTCTTGTCCTTGTGCTTGAGCCTGTGTAACCGCTTCCTCTTCCCTTTAGCCTTTCTTTTTTTGTGCCTGTTGCCACTTATTCTCTGCATGTGTTCTAGTCTCGATACCGCCTCGGTCTTCCTCCTCCCCTCTTCTCCCGGCCCCTCCCCTCCTCTCCCCGGCCCCTCCCCCCCGCTCTCCTCGCCATGCCCTCCTCCTCCACACAGCAATCTCTCTCGCAACGACTCTGGGCGCAACGCATCCCGCTTCTAATCACCCACCCGGACCAGCCGACCCAGCCCTTCATCATCTCCGTGTCCCGCTTCAGCTACCTCGCGCTACTGCTCCCCCGCCTCTCGGCCTTCTTCCAGCGCTCCTGTAGCAGCTTCCACCACGAGAACCTGCTGCTGCGCAACCTACCGCTGGGCCTGCTGGCCGACCTGTACCAGCCCACGCTGCCGTGGCGGCTGACCGTGCACGACGGCGTCAGCTGGGACATTGCCGACACCTTCCTCAACTGCGTCAAGGAGGCCGATTTTGTGCGCCACGGCAACGCCAACCAGATCATGAAGATGAGCAAGGAACACACCACCGCTCTGTGGGCTGCTGTGCGCGATAACGACTTGCTGGCTTTTACCAAGCTCAACCACATCCTGCTCAACGCTCCCACTGCGCTGCGCCATGTGCCTATCCGCATCTACGTACCAACCACCACGGCCTCGCAGCGCGCCGCCGCCGTAGCCTCCGCGCGGCCACATCTCGACCACGCACTACACATCATCGCGAGCGCTCCCGCGTCCTCCACCGCAACTTCCGACTCGGCCTCGGCGGCTGCGGCCGCGGCCGGCACCTTCAAGGTCGTGCAGACGCTGATACCGCCGACCACGCCCGACCGCCGCCCGCAGACCCTCGGCATGGTCCTCAAGACGGCACTGCCGGCGCTCTTCCCCAGCGCGCGCGATCCGATCCACGGCGAAGTCATAATGCACGGGGCGGCGGTGCCGTTTGCTGCGCCGGTGGGCGAGCTGATGAAGGAGGCGGCGTATCCCGACGGGTGGATTTGCTTGGTGGTGCAGTTGTTTTGAGGGACGGCAGAGGGACAGACAGTGGGGGAGAGACGGCCAGAGATGGCCAGAGATGGCCAGAGATGGCCAGAGACGGCCAGAGAGAGTCAACGCACACAGGCTACAGTCACAACGCCTACCAACACCTCCTATATTCACACGATACAACATGACATGTTCAAACGGCAGAGACAAAGTGGTTTGGCTATATTGCAAGAAATGGATGACATGGCCGGCCATATATGATGTCAAGAGAAAAGCAAAACAGTGCAGAAAAGATCAATGTGGACGCTACCAAAACAGCAACAGGCGCAAGACAAAAGAAAGAGACGAGACGAGACGAAGATGGAACGCAAGCCAGCAAAACGAAAAAGGCAAGAGATATAAGCAAGATCAGCCCACAAGATACAAGGCATAAGACACAAAAGACCACGTGTACATCCCACGCAGAGGCAACAAAAGTAGAAGCAAGGAGACAAGAAAGAGAACGGGAACGAATGTGCAAGACGGGGAGAGGAGCCTCGGCCTGAGCCTGGCGCGTCTGAGAAGAGAGAGCAGGTGGCGGATATAATGAAGCCAGAGAAAGAGACAGACGACGACAAAGACAAAGAGAAAATGAAAGGAAACGAATAGACAGAGGAGCAAGGAAAGACACCCAGGGGAACACAGAAAGAAAAAAAAGAAGGAAAGAAAAAGAAAAGAAAGGCCCGGAAGAACAACCTGCCGCCCGCGTCACGACTGCCCAAAGCTGTGGTGCATCCCCTGCCCCATCGACCCCATCGACAGCATGCCCGGGTCCGCGTTCATGGCCGGGTGGCCGTTCATGCCCAGATTCACGTTCATGGCCGGGCTCATGCTCAGCGCCGAGTTGATGTTCATGCCGCCGTTGACATTCATCATCTGGCCGCTTCCCATCTCCATGGCGGCGTTCATGTTTATGTTGGCGGCCATGCCGATGGCGCCCATGTCCATGTTGTTGGCCATCTCCTGGCTGCTGCTGATGTTGAGGCTGTTGTTCAGCATGACGTTGCTGCCCAACATCTGGTCCGCGCCCAGCAACTGCCCGCTGTTCATGTTCTGGCTGTTGATCGTGATGTGGCTGCCGTTCTTCATCAGGTTGGCGTTCTGGAACTGGTTGCTGTTCATGGTCAGGCTGATGTTGGTCCTTTCTCTTTCGTCCATGATCTGGTTGCCATCCATGATCAGGTTTCCGTCCGTGATTTGGCTGCGGTCTATAATGCGCACACTACCGTCGAACCCGCTGAACATGACCACAGCATTTATATCCGGCTGCCGGTCGGATGTCGTCGGCTGCTTCGGCATCCCGATATGTCTCTCCTTCGCTTCCCAGTTGGTCACAGCAAGATTCAGCTTGCGAGTAGAGAGCACGACCTCTCTAGACGTTGGCGGCGCGTCGCCAAAGATCTGACTCCTGACGTGCTTCAGAATCCGCCGATCAATGGCCAGCGCACTGGTCGAAGAGGCGCTCTGGTTGAGAAAGGCAAGCGTCTTGTCCATGAGAATCAGCAGGTTGCCGGAGTCGACGTGTTTGGACAGGAACCGGTCACGGTGGCATGCAGCAAGAACAAGCATGTTTCCCCATTGGCTACAGCACAGATAGTTAGCAATTAGCAAGATAGGTACAGGAGAAAAGGTCACGTGGCACTTACGCATGAGCAGTTCCAAAAACATTCGTGATGATGGGCCGTTCGTCGCCGAGGTTGTGGAACGCCTGGGTACTCTCGATCAGAGCCCGGATGCCAAGCTGCGCGTATAACTTGATCTGCTCGTCGATAGCCTCGTACGACGATGTCTTGGGGTGGATCGTCGGCGCCTGGATATCAGGCCGGAACTCGTTGACGGGGTAGAACGCCTGCCCGCGGCGCAGGTTGACACCAAAGTCCAGGATCTGCTTCACAAACGGCCGGTACGTAATGACCTGTGCGCCCCAGTACTTGGCGCGGAGGCGCGCAGTCAGGATGTCGCCCGCCGGCGGGTCGTCCTCTTCGAACTTGAAGTTGGGGCCGGCCCACAGCATGTCGCCGACACGTGACTGGGCGGTCTTGACATCGCAAAAGTCGTTGGTCGGGTCCAGAGCCGGCTTGGCATTGGGCCCGTAGAACATGCGGTGGATCTGGTTGAGATGGCGGCGCAGATACAGCTGCGCCATGTAGCTCTCAAACACCGAGTCTGAGAACGGGCCCAACTCCGGATCATTGATCAGCATCAGGTTAGGATACGGAAGTGTCCCATCGTAGGCCAGGATCCCAGACTGTTGGCGGGGGAGCTCGGCAACAATGTCACTTTCGAGCTGAAGGCAGGTCCAGAACGTGAAAATGAGCTGGTTGTCGCGCAGCTTGGTCGGGAACCTGTTTTCGGCCTTGAGCTCGCGCATGCGGTTGAAGCTGGGCCGCATAATGTTGAGCAGGATGGTCGAGCCAGCAGCAATGTACGCGTGGCTCTCGATGACTCTGCCGAGCTGGCCAAAGTACAGGCCGGCAAAGATATTGGCCTGCACATGCTTGAGGGTGTTGCCGCCCATCTGAGACCCGATAATGTCCAACGCCATGGCAAAGTAGTCCAGCCCCGGAATGGCATCCATGTTACGGGTCGGGTTCAGGCACGTCTTTGCAGCCGGAGTCGCTGCAGAGGTCCTGCGGAAAGAGCCGTTGACCGGCGACCCTGCAGTGCGGTCCCCGGGAGTCTCCGAGGGCGAGCTTTGGTGGTAAGCAGCGCCGGGGGGCTGGTCGGCGCGCACCACAGACGGGGAGGCCGCAGTCGCAAGTCCGGCCACATCGCCAGGCACAAAGTCGTGGATGTAGTCGCGGCTCAGGCAGATCTTTCCGAGCGCAAGAATCACAAGAACCAGGCCGTTGGAAATCGTACGGGCCGGTCTGCCGTAGCGCGGCTGGATAGGCACCTCGAGATGAAACTGGATCGGCTTGCCGCCCATGACAGCCTCTTCGTCTACTCTCTTCCGCTTGGTGCCGCCCGGGGCGCCTTCCGCACCGGTGGGCGTATTTGCCATGCTCCTGTCCTCCATCGACTGGGCAAGATGGTGGGCAGAGCTGGGGACCTTGGGCAGGGTGTCCAAAAAGACCTGCATCATGATGCGAATGTCGGTGACGTTGACAATTGGATGCATGTTCAGGATGTTTTCAATAAACGAGCATGCCATCTTGACCATGGTCTCGGGCTCGAGGTCCATGCTCCCCAGAATATGGGCATTTGGTGACCGGGGCGTCAGGTGAGAACCGTCGAATGAGTTCATGGGGCTCGGAGGCCCGGCATAGCCCCAGCGGTCGTCATTGGGAGAGTCAAGCTCGTAATCGCCGTCGTCATACTCAAAGCTGCCTTGGTCTGAGCTCGAGTTGCCGGGAGTGTTGGAGCTCGTGTTGATGCTCACACTGGTGCTCGGGTTGCGGTTTGAGCTGCCACTGGCACTGGCACTGGCACTGTTCTTGGTGGTGCTGCTGGCGTTACCATTGAAACTGGCGCTTGGGGTGCCGCTAGGGTTGCCGCTTGGCTCATTCGGGTTGCTAGCAGCGGTGTTGTTCTTGTTGCTGGGAACACCAGTATCACGGCCCTCTCCACGCCCGTGGATTCGCAGGATTCCACGAGCCTCTTCCTGGCGTATCGGATACTCGCTGGTGAACTTGACCTTGACCTCGGGCAGCACCTTGCTGACTATATCTTGAATGGCAGGCCAATCAAGCAAATGGCCAGCGCCAGTAGTGTGGTCGGGAGGGATGGAGGGCTCGCCCGGCCGCACTACCGGGCCCGGCTCGGCCTCGACTTCGTCGTCTTGCGAGGTGCTGTTTTCTTCGTCAGTAGGCCCGTCCATCTTAGAGTCGTGGCTGGGCGGGGGCGGGGATGGCCGTATCTTGACGGTTGATTTCATCTCATCGGGCACATGATGGGCGGCAGATGCATGATTGGGCTGCGCATCTAGTTGCATATCCTGTTGCGTGGTAGACTGCCCATCGGGACCAGACTCTGGGCCTCTCCGTGGCGGTGACTCGATTTCGTCGTCCATGTCCATGCGGTCGACGTCTTGGTCGTCTTCCTTCTTGAAGCAGATTTCGGGGTCGTGTCGCCTCAAGTACTCCTTGATGGCCCTGAGATCTTTATCTGTCCGGCTTGCGTCAGCCCTCATGGTGGCAATCATGTTTTGGATGGCATGGATTCCCTCCAGGATATCGGACTGCACTTTGTCGGCACTATACGATGGTGTCAGGTGGTTAGAAGCGCGGCCAGTGATGTTTTGGGTGGGCATAGGGGTCAGCAGGACTCACGGCTTGGGAACAGGGTCGCGGTATTTGCAATCGAAGCCCTTTTCCTTGCAGTTTTTGCACGGTTTGTCCTCGTCGCATTTAGCTTTGAGTGTGCGACAACTGTCACAGGCCTGCGCGGAGGGTTGTGTTAGTATACAGCGTCCTCTCAGTGATAGTAGGCCATGCTGCTTACCTGGGATGCTCTGTTTGCCTTTCGCTTTCCTGTCAGGGCGGACTGCACCATGAATTCTTGGGGGTATGGCTCGGCATAGGGCATTTGATGCATCATGGGATTCTGCGGGGCAAATGGCTGAGGAGGCGGGCGGTAGCCCTCGTGAGGAGCACCCGAGGATCCTGGCGGGTGGCCATGAAAGCCGGGCTGTGGTCGCCTGGGATCGTCATATGAGCCCATGGGAGGCTGTATGGGCGTTGGTTGCATGGCGCCAACGCCTGGAAGAGACTGGGGCGGGCCGGCTACCGGAGTAGGGGGCGGCATGGAATCCAAACGCTGTGGCTGTGGCTGCTGCTGTTGCTGCTGCTGCATGTGGATTTGTTGTTGTTGCTGCTGCTGCTGTGATGGTGGAGGTTGCTGCATCTGCACTGACTGCTGCGGCTGTGGTTGTGACTGCGGTTGCTGGCCGCGGTCATCTTGGTAGTGTGGCGGGGCATAAGATGTCGCAGTCGAAGGCATGTGCGACGCGGGAGGTTGGTGGGACGGATGGGCCGAGGGGTGCTGTGCCGAGGGGCGGTGGGCGTCTTTCATGGGCGTGTACTGGTGCGAAGACTGCTGATGGTGGTGGTTCTGGTTTAAGGCAGACGGCTGTTGCTGCGAAGACGGAGGCGCCGGCGCAGGCGGAGGCGGAGGCGGCTGGGAGAGATCCCGGTGGGCGCTGGAGCGGGTGTCGTCGATATGAGGTTGGTGCTGTTGCTGGTGCTGATGCTGGTGCCCAACGAGCTTGGGCGGCTGGCGAGCCTCGGACTTGATGGGGGACGGGATGTGGTGCGAGGGCGGGCCCAGAGGTGTTCCGTGGTGAGGATGGGCCGACTGGGACTGGTACGGCGATTGGCTGGTATGGTGTCCCGAGAGGCCATGGGGCGAGGTGGTCGGGTTCAGGTGGGTAGAGAGTGACAGCGGACCCGAGTGCAAAGGTGGGACACCCTGAACGGGGGACGGAGTGTGGTGAGGGCCCGGGTTGGAGGGCGATGCCGAATGGGATTGTTGGTGGAGCTGCTGCTGCTGTGGGCCAGGGGACTGCCCGGGCTGGCGCGAAGAATGATAGTATTGCGCCTGGGATGAGGAGGGCGGCTGTGGCGGTTGCGACTGCTGCTGCTGCGGCGGAGGCGGCTGCTGGTGGTGAGTGGAGGGCGGAGCTACAGCGTGGGCATGGCCGTGGCTATGGTGAGGCGGCAGCAGGTGCTGATGCGACGGGGGATGCTGCAGAGAGGCCGAATGCGAATGGTGAGGGTGCGGGTGTGAGGTCGAGTGTGCGTGTGCGTGTGAGTGGGACTGTGAGTGGGACTGTGAGTGCGGATGCGGATGCGGGTGCTGCGGCGGCGGCGGGTGCGGCGGCTGGTGGGGAGGCAGGTGATGTGCAGGAGACGGAGACGGTCGAGAACGAGCGTGGGACTGGCTTCCGGGTGGCCACGGCTGATTGTTGTTGGTGTCTAAGCAGGCGCGCTTGGGGGGAGGGCCGATATCCATGGTGAGCGCAAGATTTGGAGCAAGCCCTTATATAAGTATGAAGGTACCAGAGCGAGTACAAATACGCAGGCACATGTGAGAAGGGGTGCTGCAGACTGGCGGTATTTTTGTGTCTTTTCTTTTTTTTTTTCAAGGGGAACACAAGACACGAGAGGGAGAGAGAGGGAAAGTACAGTACGACAGGAAATGAGGAGATTTGCGTATGTGTGTGTGTGTGTGTGTGGGAGTGTGAGAGAGTGTGTGTATATGCGCGCGTGGGTGGTGGTGTGTAGTGTAGTGTAGTGCAGTGTAGTGTATATATTGTGTGTGTATATTTCGTGCGTATATTTCGTGTGTATATTGTCTGCGGATTGTGTGTGCGGATTGTGCGTGTGGATGTGATCAAACGAACAAGTCTATCGGGAGCAAATATGAAATATGCCCTATGACAGCCCAAAGCACCAAAGTCAGTCACAGAACAGTGGCAGGTGGCAGGTGGAAAAGTAGCAAAGGTAATTGCTCCCAGGCCAGAAATTAGACCTGACAGAGTCGAATAGGAAGGCACAAATGAGAAAAGGAAGGAGGGAAAACACAGGACAGAAGACACGACAAACCGAGGGTTCTTTGGAGAGCAAAAAGAAAGAGAAGAAATGGGGACAAAACAACAAGTCAAAAAAGTTGTTTAGTTGACCAACTCAAGACTTGGTCAGTGCTCCTCTCGTTCTTTCTCTCTTTTCCTCTTGCTTTCTCTCGCTCTTGCTTTTTTTCTCTTCTTTTTTTTCTCTTCTTTTTTCTTCGACATCACGTCCAATCAAGATGACCAGGGAGGGGGTGGGCCTAGAAAAAAACGACGAATGAGAGTGGTGAAGCTAAAAGGCGGAAACTCTCGAGGCCAATAAAGCAGAGGTTGAGGTGGATCAGAATGATCGTCCTTCCTTTTTTGAGGAGCGGGGGGAGAGAGACAGAGAAGGAACAGCAAGAAGGAATGTGAGGGCGGAGGCTGACCTGTAGAAATGGAAAGAACAAGGCAAAGAGAGGGGTTTGTTGGCCTGGCTCTTGCCCTCCTCGTGCTTTGGCCGGTTCTCTTTTGTGCGGCCAGAAGTTGGCTTTCTTGCTCGTCGTGCATTTTCAAGTTATTATTTACTACATGTGGTCTGAAGAAGACCTTGCTCCTTCCTCCTTCGGGCGGGCAGAACAGATGAGATGGCTGGTGGGGGCTTCCTGCCAGCTTTGGCGGGCAAAAGAAAAGACAAGGGCCAGTCCTATCCTGTCCTGTCCTTTTCTCCCTCCTTCCCTTCTTTTTCTTCTTCTGGCTATCCAGAGCCTGCCTGTTTCCATGTTGGTGTGGACCAGCCCAGCCCAGCCCAGCAAAAGCCTAAAATTGGCTCCAATAGCCCGATTCTGCGATTCTGCAACGACGAGGCACAAAATGAAAAGAGGGAATGCACTTTCTTTGATTGGCAGGATCTTTTAGCCGGGTCTAGGCCCTATTTTTCCTAGGCCACTCTTTTTGTTCTCCCGGGCAAGCTAACAAAGAATAACCCGTTTGTCTTTTTTGTTTTCATTATCGGCCTCAAACGGAAACAACGAGAAAGAAAGAAAGGCAGGACCAGGACAATAGCACTTGCCGTCTTTCAGTTGCCCTACTTTTGAGGCTAATCTGCAGGTTGATAAGTGAGCGGGCGGCCGGTCGGGCGGCCAAGTTAAAAGCTGGGACCAATGACAGAGATATCGAAGCGAGGCGGGAATAGGGAGAAAAAGAAAAAGAAAGAGAAAAAAAAAAGGAAATAAATACGCCAAAGAAAACCAGTTCAAGCCAAACAATAAGCCCAAAAACAAGGGAGCCAGTGGACTTGGCCGTTTTTGCTAAAAAGCCCAGGCATAGATGACGACGACACACACGGCACAGAATGGACAGCTGAAGAAAAAGATACCTGCATATGTACATGTACATCCTCAATTTGCAATGGGCACCCTTTGCAATTAGGAAGCAAACAGGCAGCCACCCACAGCCTTGGTCTGTCTGCTTGGCTGGGCGAGGCTCAGAAATTGGAGAAAGGCTGCTGCATTTACAGTGTGTGGATGTACATGTGTGTGTACATCTCTACTTGTGTACATGTCTGCTTGTTCCCCAATCCGGACCGGGAATACATGTGGCAGGTAGCACGGCATACAAACTGCAGCTTCCATGTACCACCCAAGTACATTTATGTATAGCCTGTACAAAATACACACACACACACGTTTCATACGTTTGTGCATTGGGTACTTAGCTAGTACATTCAAGTACCTCTACAGGTCGCGCGTTACGCCGCTGCAGAGTGGCACTTCTTCTCTCGTCTCTTGTACCAGCTAAACCATCGGGTACTAGCATCTTCGCTATTGTATTCCCGAAGGGCCCTAGTGAGAATCTCGGCTGGCCTGCTAGTGGGATAATTGCAGCAGCAAACTTTTAGTGTGGCTCTTTACTGTGCTGTTGCAACATGTCACACAGTCTGTTGTTCTCCTGTCTGCTGTCTCACGTTTGTACCCCTGAAAGCCACGGCGGCGGAGTACTTGGAAGTACTTGGAAGTACTTGGAAAACTAAAAGAAGGCTTTGCTGGTATTTTGTCTGCATGTCTCGGAATGTGACCATCCACAGTGTCTCACGTGGACTTTGCTTTAGACAGAGTGACCGAGTTAGGGAGACCAATTAAGACCAGTGGTAATACTTCTCGAATGGCAGAGAACAAGCCTGTTGTGATCACTAGGGTTAAAACATGTAGTAGGGTTAGACCACACAACCAACTCCGAACCTTGTGCGTTTCCTTGCCTCCATGATGTCATTGTGTTTCTGTTGTGGCATTGACTACATACACCTTCTACCTCCTCTTGTTATTTCTTTGGTTGGGCTGCCTTGCAGGACAGCCTATCTCCAGTGCTATATGCGTGCCACGATATAGCACATGTACATATGTACAAGTGTACACCCACCCCTTTGCTACGTGCTTCCTTTGCTGAGCAGACGCACATCGACGTCGTTTACATGTCATAGTAGCATTAGAGTGAGACAAACTCGAAGCGGTGAAGGTCAGAGAGCTTGGAGCAAAAAAGCAAGCCCAAGAAAAAGAAAAGCAACTGCGCATACGTCGCGCTGGCCATGTACAATGTGTTTTCTGTTGCTTGTTTTTGGAAGACTAGCAAGCCCGGCCGCCGATATTGTGTGGGTGGATGCCAGAGCGTGGATTGCATAAAAGATCAGCGTATTATTAATGCACCGAGTCAAATTAAGATGGAAATCTGTAACATATGCAATACACAATATGTACATATAACCAATACACGGGGCAATGCGACATTGAATGGAGACACTCGTCCATAGCCGGGTCTATGAAATGAATTTGTTTGCTTGTCGTCTGAATAGCACTTGACAAGCACAAAAAAGGCTAAGCCAAAAGAGACGCAAACATCTGTGCACTTGCAAGAGAGAGAGAGAACCTTTAATGGCCCTATACGGGTCGAACCGAGACGTAGGCTGAGGATAGCTAGCAGTAATTTAGGGCGTGATTTAGGCCCTCGTTTAGGGCCCTGAGTTTTAGACGTCAAGCCAAGTCAAGTCACATACAGACAGCAGCCACTGAAAACGGGAGAAAGTCTCTAGAACCATTACAGTGGGTCGCCAGCGTGCTACAAGCCTGTCAGCTTCTTCCTCTCCAGGGCCTCCATCCCTAAAATCCCTGAGTGCAGCAACACAAACACAGCTTGAGACGTGGCTGGGACAGAGAACATCGTGGAAGGAGGGACAGAGAACAGCATGGAAGGAGCGACAGGCCAACAGAAAAGAGAGCACTGTGGAAGGAGCAGAAGAGCTGAGCAAAGAAGAAAGCGGTCCGGGCCAGAGGGAGGCAGGCAAGCAGGCACGCAGGGCGATATATCTCCGAGGATGAGCCAAACCAATGAATCGAGTGGGACCTGAGGCAAGGGTGGGGCAGCTGAGCCCGGAGCTTTTGCTGTGAAGGGGCCTTGGCGCTGCCTTGACGTTGGTTGTGTTGTCAACTCGTCCCTATCTCCGGTAAATGACCGCCAATACCAAGGACACGAACAATCATGCAAGCATAGGTGCCATGGTTCATCCCCGAATCGACAATACTTGTTTGGCGTAGGGATGAACTCGGATGGTGACGTTCAGATGACGGCGGGTGAAGACGGAGAGAAGGGCATCGAGATGAACCAGTATCGAGTCACGGTACATGCAGGTGTAGATAGTACATACGCATGTAGGTACACATGTACACACAAATGATACTGTATACAACCTCCCTCAGTGACATCAGCTCTACGTGAACAGTACACAGTACAAGCCACTAACCTATAAGGTCAAGCCTCTCTCATCTAGGCTCTTGCTATTTGTAATTCTTCTTGTCCTGTAGAGCGAAGTACAAGCCACTCTTCAAATGTGTATAAAGTACTAGTGCAGTCGCAGTTAATAACCCCCGGAGAGCAACTTCCCAACATGGTGTTTCCTTGCTTTCCCAACAGCCGGATGAGATGGGAAGTCTACATCTGGCGTTTGGCATGTGACTCATCCCATATGCTCCCATGAAGCGATTTCCTTCTCGTCTTCGTCTTGTAGAGCAGCACAAGTGACTTCTACGGATGCCACCATGTGTATTTGTACGTAGTACATGCCAGCCAACAAGGTCCCCCGCATGCACCAGAAACGACTCCAAGAAAAACCGGCTCAGCCAAGTTTCCGCTACGGAGCACAAGAGCGACAAGAACATGAAAGAGCAGGCAAGAAAGAGCAAGCAAGAAATATCGGAACAAAAAGAAAGAAAAGAGGGACCTGCAGAAGCGAAGCAGCGAGCAAATCAATCTAAAACAAGGGGACACCGCAACTTCCTTCCAGATAGCCAAAAGCAGTAGAAATGCAATAGGAAGGCAGTGAAAACGTTGTTGATCAGAGGCTTTCTATTGGTCTCTCTTCGTCGCCTGCCCCTCCCCTTCTCCTTCTCCTTCTCCTTCCTCCCATTCTCGGGATCGCCTTCCTCGTTTGCCACTTCTTTCCACAGGCTCTATGTTCCTGCTAAGTATCTGTAATGTGCAGACAGGACAAATGCAGTTGCAAGTTGATTCGTTTGCTTCCTTCTCAGAGAGAGAGAGAGAGAGAGAGAGAGAGAGAGAGAGGAAAAGTGGAGAGCTCGCCCAACCTTCAATCTCTCTAAACCTGTGGTTTCCGACCCTGAGTTTCCAAGTTTCCAACAAGTAGTTTCCCTCGTGTTCATTGGTTTCTGAAAGAAAGACATTGTACGAGGCGCCATTTGCTGACGTGTCTCTCTAGAAGAACCCCCTTTTGAAAACAAAGCCCAAAAAAAAAGCTCCTCTCTGCCCGCCTTGTTTTCAGTTCTAGACTAGGTCGACGCTATTGCCATTGTGCCAATGCTGACACTGTGCATGCTCTCCAAAAGAATGTGGCTAGTGTCTGGATGTGGTGTCAGCCACTCATGCTAGCTTGTAGCAACAGCTACAATCCTCCTATTCATTAGCTACAAGCCACTAGGGCTATATGTGTGGCTACACTATTTGTTTCTATAGGCAATACCCTACTTGCCCTATTTAGTAGTCTGTTATTCATGCTCTAAACAAGATCTCACTCTGAGCATCTAAGCATGCTAGATTTTAGTTTAATCATCTAAGCAATTTTACTACTATTCACAGCTAGTCATGTGCATCGGTTCTTTCTTCTTCTCTAGTTGACAGGTCTTATACCTGCCTCTCCATCCAGAGCAGCGCTGATGTAGTTGCCTGTTTTTCTGGCTTAACCCGGTCGTAGGTACACAGATGTCAGGCACCCACCCACCCATCTTCTCTAGCTTGTTCTTTGGGTCTTCAAGACTTGGTCCTAGCTGTCTATCCACCCCGGGCTGCCTTGTCTATAGCCGGCCGTCATAATCGGCAATGTTGAGCAAGATGGCACTGCACTTGCTGCCCTATCTGCTGTGCCGTCTCCTCCAAGGCCTTCCTTCATCTGCAGATTTGTATGCGTTCTTTTTTTCGCTCGAATCCCGCCACCCTGTTTCACAGACCAGGTACACATTTGGAGAACGTGCTCTGTTCCAAGTAAGGATGGCAGCGGCAAAAAAGTAAGAAGAGGAAGGAAGGGACGTGATGTAAAGAGAAGGAGACAAACAAAAAAGTCGAAAATCGAGAACCATCCTTTAGGGGAAATCTAACGTGCAAGTAATTACGAGAGACTGGGCAGTTTCCTTTTTCTGCATCACTATTATTTGTTCTCCAAGCTCCAATTTCAGGCAGCGACTTTTGAGGCCAAACCGGTTTTGTTTGAGACCCTTCTGTTTGCTCTTTCCTTGTCTTTCCTCACGCACTTCTTTCCTTTTCTTTTCCTCCTGCCGTTGTTGATGGAAACTTGGCCAATTACTTTCTTTTCGCCAAGATAACGCAACTGCTCGCCTAGGATCAAGAACCCCTGGAGCTGAACATGTAGACATTTCTGAGCCCTGCTCTGAAGGCTTCATGACATAATCAGGCACACATCACAACTACCAAACTTGGCTATTAACCCGAGAAAGGCCCTAGTCAATATCAGCAACATATTTAGCTATAGAATATGAGGGGGGGCTATCCTGTCCTGTTATTCCTCTTCACTCGCCGTGCCAAGTTCAAGCTGGCATTTCTGTGGGTTTTGCTTACTCATTTGATACCCGCAACGGAAGCGCATGCGAGGAGAAAAAGAAATCATAAATGAAGCACATATTGTCCGATGATAAGATTAATGAGCGCCCTGGACATTTGGGCGAGGCGAGCGAGCTGAGCCTACATAAAACAAGCAATAAAGACAGCATTTAGGAATCGCGGCGAGGACGACTGCAGCGCTAGTTGTCCTACTTCGTTGTTCTTCATTTCCCACGACAGCAGCAAACACACTAGGCTCTGTACGAAGAGAACAAAGTGCCTCGTAAAACAACCCACAATGGAAAGGCCTGGGCTAGCCAGCTGTTAGTGCCTCCCGCCTTGACTTTCTCTAGTCTTAGTCTTGGCCTGTGCCGGTGCCCCCTCTGCCATCACATTGTTCATAGTGCCCGCCTGTTAGGGTTCATCCTTGTACATATCAGAGCAAAGTTCGAGGCCCAGCCCAGTAGGGCAAAAGTCTGCAAATCCAGCACTCCAGCAAGCACTGCAGTACGTACTGCAGCACTGCAGCAACAACGCCTTCTCTGGTGGGACAGCGTTGATGGGACCATTGGAGAATCCATGATCCATGTGTACGGTAAACTATTGCAATTTAGACGGCGACCATGTTGTCTCGCTCATCTTCGCAGAGTCACAATTCCTACCGCCAGAGAAGAATCCACGTTTCAGGTTTTGGTGGTGACGAGTGATGCCATTCGTGACCAGCCAAGAATATTTGCCGCAGAGCAGCAGCCGCAGCAACCGCAGCAGTAGCAACAGCAACATAGTCTGGTGTGGAGAAGGATCCAGGACCCGTGGCGATCATGACGTTTCAAGGCCGCCGCATGACGACGGCGGGGCGGTCGAGCTGATATTGGTGATTATGCCGCGCTGAAGAAAAGGAGATTGCTGATTTTGCCTATTGTGCCGTGCTAAGCCGCCGGCGCTTGTTGCATCTCTTCCGTTTCGGCCAAGGGTTTGGCGTGTCTGCCACACCCACTATGTTCTCGCCCTGTTCAATGCTGGCGCGTGGCTGGCTGGCTGCATCGTCAGTCGCAGCAGCCGTCTGGCCCTCCTCGTCGTGAGCGTCGTTGCCTGTAGTCGTCTCGACAGCCTCCTCCTTTCCCAAGCCCCTGGCGGCCACGACTTCGCGTCCTTCGGTGAAGACGAGATCGCCCCTCTGGCCCAGAACCTCGCGGCCGGCTTCCTCCAGCAAGATGCCGAAAGCCAAAAGAGCCGTCTCGTCCATGCTTCGCTCATTGATGTTTCTCTGGCCGACAAAGTGCGTCTTCTTGGGCCGCCCGTTGGGCAGTGTCTCCAGCGCATCGTAGAACCTGCTGGTGTAGGCGTGTAGGCCCTTGAGAAGCTCGCTGGATGGAAGTACCCCCTCTCCGGCACGCGGCAAGAGCCGCTCGTGCGAGTTGTACAAGTCATACTCGGCGAAGAGCTCCGGCACATTGGCGGTACGGAAGAGCGCCTCGTGGGGGGCCAAGATGCTGGTGCGCGTGGACGCTTGTCGGGAATTGCTCAGATGCCAGTTGTCGTCTTCTCGGCGATGCGATAGGGCGGTGCCTTGGTGGCTCGTGACAAGTCCTGGAAGACGATGCATGTTAGCTTGCTTGTTTTTCTGCAGCATGTCGCTATCTCAAGAAGAGACAGAGACCATAAAGAGCATCCTACCAGCTACTGCGTCATAGATGTTCGCCTGACGGCGACGCTTGTGGTGTGGTTTTTCATCGACGCTTTTGCTGTCGCGATTGCCATCAGTAGTGCTGGCTACCGGATCGGAGGGAGCCTCTTTCGTAGTGTCATCCTTCAGTCCAATCGTCTTTGGCGCCATCCTCGGATACTTTGTAAAGTGTGTTGTTTGTGTGGTAGTAGACGTCGGATCTTGTTGATATGACGTTGCGGTAGAGCCTCAACCGAATGAAGACGAGGATATCAAAGCTTGGAGACTTTCAAGGCTCTTGTAATGCATGTTAACATTAGGAAAGGTCACCGCTTCATCTGTTGTGCATGGTATGTTCCAGAGGGCTTGTTTCTGGCGGTTCTCAGGTCGATGTTGTCAGTCACCAAAGGCGTGACCCAAACTTTGGAGGGGATAAATATTTTCTCAGCCTTGCTAAACTTTTTGGCGAGGCTGACAGAACCGCCGACCCACTTGGGACGACATCATGAATCCGGAACATGCAGAGTACAAGTTTTAGCCTGCACTGGACTAATACGTCGCTCTAAACATGCCCATCCGAATTTGCTGGGAACTTTATGGGCTGGAGTTTATCGTCTCCATAAACATAAAGTCTCTGCATCTGGTTTTGACGCGGCTTTTCTCCTGCTTGACGTTTGACACGAAGACCACAGTGGCCTCTCCGTTCCTCCTCGCCTTTCATTAATCTTGTATACTTATTCTCTCTGCAAATCTCCTCTTGGTCCAGCCATCATGAATCATCTTCTCTTTGCTCGTGAGATGGGCGAAATCCCGGGCCACCGGTTCGCTGCCAACGTGACTACCAGCCTCCTTCGTTCATTTGAGCTGTACCCGCACTTATATTTTGACGGCTGCTTCAATGTGCCGCGTGACTCCAATGCGACAGAACGCAGCTTAGAGAATCAAGGCCGTGACGCTGAGGCGCATTATGGAGGCGTGAATAGTTTGTCTGTGGATAAGTTCCATGGCCGAATGTAAGTGCAGTGCTCTTAACCCTAATGGATGGCCGCATCGTGGGTCAAGCAGAGAGAACATCAAGACTGACTTACTCTCGATTTCGATAGACTGGCCACAGGCGGCTCTGACGGGTCTCTGAAAGTGTGGGATCTCGAGACGTGTGAAGACTTCACAACCGAGTTCACTTACCGTCCAAAAACTGCAATTCCACGGGTCCGCCCCGACAACAGGCGGTATGGACATACAAGTGGCATCACTCATGTCGACTTTGACCCAAGTGACGAGAACGTGATCTTCACAAGTTCGTACGACGAAACGCTGAAGCAGTGGGACATTGGACGTGAGAAGGCCACCGCTTCGTTTGATCTGCGCGTGCCCATCAACACCTTTGCCGCCAGTCCAATTCCATCTGCAGACAGTCTGATAGCATGTGCTATGGAAACACCACATGTACGGCTGGTCGATACACGGACTACCTCGACGTCACGAGCTATGATAGCCCCGAGCGGAAGTGTGTTTTCCCTGGCTTGGAGTCCTACACAGGAGCGCACGCTGTGCTCTGGACATGCAGACGGAACAGTGAGGGTAAGTGGTTTGCTGTGCCCCTTTTTTACCTGCAACGGCAGGCCGGCGATGGCTAACAGCATCATGCACGTGCAGATATGGGATTCTCGAAGGTTCTCGCACCCGGTAGCCATGCTGGACCAAGAAGACACACTTGGGGTCACGCACCACTTCACACATGCGACCATGACAGGCGTACCGGGGACCAGAGCCCGCCATTTCCGGGCTTCTGCGCGAGCCCACGACGACGCGGTTGTTGGTCTAGCCTGGACTGACGACGGCAACTATATTGTCTCTGCTGGCCTAGACCGACATGTCCGTGTTTGGGATGCTGCTACTGGCGCCAACACTCTCGTTGGCTTTGATGCGAGTTTCCAGAACCGGGAGGCACTCAATCTCAGTCTCGTCGTCTCACCCGGACGGTTGTCGTATATGTCACGTGAAGTGCTCTACATGCCAAACGGCAATGAGATTATTGCTCTCGAGCTACACACAGGAAAAGCCATCTCTCGGTTGCGCGTGCCTGGGAATAATAGCACAGCGCGAGGAGCTCGCAGTGCCAAGAAGGTGAAGGCGATTGCATGGAGGGGGTCTAATGGGCGCGGTCGGCCGCTGGGCGGTGGCATTGGCGGCGCTAATACATACGGCGCCATATATGCGGCGTACGGCGACGGCAAGATCAGAGCCTTCATGCCTCAGATGCCGGGAGTTGAAGACCTGGACTTTGATCCGGCAAATGAAGAGCGCGAGACCAAGAAGCGCAAGCGGAAAGCTGTTGACGACGCTTACAGAAGTCTGATGGGCACCCAGATAAGGTTCACATGATGGCGAGTTGTAGGTATAATGAAGTATGAAGCATGAATCATGAATGGCGTGGGCCTGAGATGGAATGAGTTGCAGGGTTGGATTTGTCGTGATCTTGTCGTGGGTGTTCTTTGGACTGTGACAACCGGGTGTACCGCAACATAGGCTTTCTTAGACTCCACATTTGTGGCGCACTGGGCCAGCGCCACACACCACTTACAGCGCCTCAACACCAGCGCCACACCCACAAATGCCCTAAATTTCAATTTTTGGACCCCACCGAAAATGTTTTTGGGAGCGTCGAGAGAAAGTAAAGTGGGCTTCGTGGTGATCCCAGTGCAAAGGCTTCATTTTTTAATTCTTCCACGCCCATACGCAGGATAACAACCTCTTTGCGTTCTACAATCCCCAACGACAATCTCACCAACCTCGACTTTATCGTCCAATCGACCAAGAAATCCATTACAATGGCTCCCGTATGTACATGATACCGCTTTGCTGTTGGGCTACGTCTTGCCCATCTATCGTCGAGACGAATGCCGTGAAGCAGTAGGCTAAGTCATTATGTTTTCACTCAGCAGAAGAAGAACGTTAAGGGTCCCAAGGTGACCAAGAAGGTAAGCAGCTAACCTCAACACCCCCCTGTGTCGCACAGCACAGTGATGACGCGACGCGGCTGATGCTAACTAACGTCTCTTGTGCAGTTCGTGATCAACGCTTCGCAGCCCGCCAGCGACAAGATCTTCGACGTCCCTGCCTTCGTCAAGTTCCTGCAAGAGAAGATCAAGGTCGAGGGCCGTGTTGGTAACCTGGGCGACATCATCTCGGTCCAGGCCACCGCCGACGGCAAGGTCGAGATCCTGGCCCAGAACGAGCTGTCCGGTCGCTACCTGAAGTACCTGTACGTGCCAGCCAACAAACAACACTGCTTTCCAGCTGCCCTATCGAGCCCGAGTCGACGCCGTGTCAAACAGATGATGCGGCGGCAGATTGATCGGGGACTTGGGGGCACTGGGACCCGAGGACCAGCTGAAACGAAACATAGACGCTAACATGCCAATCTCCCCGTTCTAGGACCAAGAAGTTCCTGAAGAAGCACCAGCTCCGCGACTGGCTGCGCGTTGTTGCCACCTCCAAGGGTGTGTACGAGCTCAAGTTCTACAACGTCGTCAACGACGAGGCCGAGGAGGATGACGAGTAAATGTGGTAACACGTTTTGAAAAAAAAACTTGCATCTTTGACGCTGAAATTCAAAAAAGTTAAAATACCCCTTGGACATTTTGGGACACTGGACTGCCGCGTCTTGTCTCTTCACATCTCTTTTCTTTCTTGCTTTGCTCTCTGTTCATGACTAGCTGGGAATGTTGTAGCTTGACGTGTATTGAGACGTTGCTATAGTGTTCATGTTGTCGATCTAATGCCATGTGTCGTAAATGCAATGGTTGTTGGGTATCTATTCTATGTATCTCATCTGCTTTTGTATCAAGGGCATAACATAACGGCCGGTTCTCGATGGACTCTACGGGAGTGTCCGCATAGCAGCCTCAAAGGCCACCAGGGCCATTGCATTGGCCGGGAAGGCTCTGAGGAACGAAGGGAGGAAACCGCGCCAGTAGCCCTTCCACCCGGCATCACGATAGACAGCCTTTGCAGCATCGGACCAGCGGGCGTACTTGGGCGTGCCGTCGTTGAGGGTGCCGCCGAGGGGGTCGGTCATGATGCGCTGCTTGACGACATCCGAGGGGTAGCTCGTGATCCAGAAGACCTGGGCGCTCAGGCCTCCGGCCCAGAAGTTGATAACGGGCGCACTGAAGGCTGTGTTGGTCTTGAACCAGCGCGAGAACATGTCGTACGTGGTCCACCAGAAGAAGAAGGACGTGCGGAACAGCAGCGTGGCGCCGAGGCCGTGGTAGATGCCGCGGATGCCGTGGTGGCGGTAGATTCTGCGAATGGCGTCGACGGGGCCGTGGTAGAAACGCTCGGCCTTGTTGGCGCTGTACTGCACCTGCAGCCGCGCCTTGATGTGCTCGACGGGCGCGGCGATGAAGCTGACGGTGGCGCCGGCCATGATGCCGGCCACGCCGTGGCCGAGCGTCGGCAGGTTCGAGAAGGCGCGCTGGCCGGGCGCCGCCGGCGGCAGCTCGTACAGGTGCTGCGAGACCATGCGGCGGTAGATGGTCAGGCTGCCGAGCATCACCGAGTCCATGAACATCCAGCCAACCAGCGGCGGCGACGCGCCCTTGTACAGGCCGAGGACGCCCTCATTGCGGAGGGTCTGGGCCACGCACTGCAGAGGGCCGCTGAAGCGGGTGGCGTCGGTGGTCTGCAGGCGCACCTTGATGGTGTCAAAGGGGTGTCCGACTGGGCGTTGGTTAGCACGGCGTCACGTGAGGCCGTGCAAAGGCTGCAAAGGCCGCAAAGGCCGCGAGGAGAGAAGACGTACCCGAGAGTTTGGCGATGCCGGAAAACACACCCGCCGCAAAGCCTTTGTAGTGGCTGGGCTGCTGGTGGGCCTGGCCGTCACTGGACATGATTTCTGGCTGAGTCTGACTGAGGGCTGCAGATGGAGAAAGAGGCGGCTGTGATAGGCAGGCCGAGGACCGGAGAATTGGCGCCGTGAAAATAAGGCCACCAAGGTAGAAAAGTGGCAGAAAAAGAGAAGAATAAATCTTTTTTTGTGAATATATTTGAATAAATTCGAATAAAAGTAAAAAATTAAATAATATCTCGCCAACAAAGGATCAGGATTCTTTCCACCAAAATCACAAGCCGCCATCGTGGACGACCGCCTGTGTGCTTCTCGGCCTGTGCCGTGCTGCTAGAGCTGCGATACCGGAACGGACATATATGACGTAGGGCGACAGCCAGCAGCAAGCAAGTCAAGGATCAGTACATATTTTATTCAGGGCTTCTAGAAAGCAACAAGCGCGGCCGGTGTATCAGCCACGCGTCCCTGGTTTTGTTCCCAGTATATCAAACGCCACAGCGGCAATGTCAAGTCCGCAAATTCATATGCAAAGGCCGGTCCAGTCCGGAGGAAAACACGCGCAAAGAGAAACAAAGTGAAAGCAGGAGAACGCCAGGAAACCCAACAACAACAGCAACAGCAATAACACGCAGAAAGACGGATATCATCAGCCACTCGCCTTCTCGCCCGAGAGAAAGCCTTCCACTCCCCCCACCCCTCCGCCTGCTCACAGTAGCTCAAAGTCGTCCAGCTGGTCGCGGTACTTCATGATGTTGCGCTTGACCTTGCTGCCGACAGTCCACGTGACAAAGTCCTCCATGCTGCGCGTGACCAGGTACGCACAGTCGGTGATGGTCTCGGTGCCGACACGCACATGGCCCTGCTCAATCATCTTGGTGGCGGCCTGCACGTTCTCGGCCATGCGCAGGCGCGTCATGACAACCGGCAGGCGGCGGCGCGCAAACGCCGACACCGTCACGTCGTGCTCGACCGACGACAGCTTCGATGCGCTGGACAGCACGCCCATGTCGTATAGCTTGTTGAGCAGCAGCTCTTCGTGCTTGCGGCGCACGGCGCTGTCGGCCGGGAGGAGACTGAGGCGGTGCGCGAGCTGGCGGAGCGACTGTTGGGCAGGCGGCTGTTAGCAGGTGAGGCAGTGGAAGCGCAGTAGACGGGAGACCGAGACGGCGATGGATACTTACACCACACAGCCGGTTGTACTTGTGGTAGTCCTCCGGCTTCTGGATCATGTAGCGGCGCACGACGTTGGCATCGCGATGCTCATCCTTCTTGTAGTTGACAAAGTCAACCTTTTTCAGGAGCTTCTGTTCGTGATACTTGAGCTTGCGGACCATCTTGGGCGAAATAACAATGCGAGAGAAAAAAAGAAATATTCGGTTGGATTTAATTGCACGTCAAGATCAACCTTCACCAGACAATTTCACTGCAAGCTTGCAAGACAAGGCTTGGAAAGTTTTTGGCGGGGCCGCCAGAGTTTAGGCGGTCAGTGGCGGCAGAAAACTGCCTAGCAACATGCCGTAGCCTTGCCCCCCAACATCACCAAAGTTTGAGGCAGCGAAAGCGGCCCCAACGAGATTTGCTGCGTAGACACCGAATACAACACACACAAAGATGGTGCCCAGACTACCGTTTGCTCTGGCGGCCAAGCCTGCCGGCCTGCTCGGCGGCCTTTTCGCCCGCACCTTTTCCACCACCTCAACTGCTGCTGCTGGTACGTTGTCTATTCGCTACGAGCCTCACCGCTAGCGCCACCCCGCCCAGCCAACGCTACAGAGGAACCCTGGCTAACCCAGACCGCCCCCGAACGCCACAGTCGGCGGTAGCAGCTCTCCGTCCCGGGCGCTGCTGGACGTCGAGGCGCCGTCACGGCGGCAGACGGTCAGCAAGCATGACCAGGCGCTGCGGCTGATGACGCAGAACAACACGCGCGTCAAGGATGCCGTTGCCACGCACAAGGAAATGCTCGAGCGCAAGATCGGCGAGGACTACCTGCGCCAGGCCCCGCGCCAGTGGAAGCGCGGCGATGTCTATGCGCCGCGTGACATGGGCTTCTCTGAGATGGCCAAGTGGAAGCGCTCGCGCAAGCGGAACGCCGACGTCATCGATATCCTGGGCATCAACCCCCTGGACGAGTACCTGGTGAGTGCACTTGGATATTGGAGTCGGGTGCTGTCATTACTGTGACTGCCAGCTGCCATGGCTTGTGTGCCGCCCAGACGCTACGCTGTATGCTAACACCACATATCCCAGAACCCCACCTTCATCGCCGACTTCACTACCAGTTTCGGCCAGATCCAGCACAGCAAAAACACTGGCCTGAGACCAGTCAACCAGCGCAAGGTGGCCAAGACCATCCGCCGCGCCATTGGCATGGGTCTCCACCCCTCCGTCCACAGACACCCCGAAATCCTGCGCGAAGAGTTTGCTCTGCGCAGAAACAGACGGTAGTCGGCTGCTTCTTGCTCTGCGGGGCCTCAAAGCAGAGACTTGTCTTGCTACTGGCCGTGCCGTGCTGTGTCATGTTGTGTCCTCCGCTGCTTGCAGGCCGCTCTACTGTTGCAGACAGCGGCATGCTTTGATCCCCCCTGTGTAACACCACACTTCTGTATATGGCCAGTCTCATTCTCCATATATTGTACAAATACAAGCGCACCTTTTTGATTTTCCCTTTCCTCATGTCGTGTACCGCCAAAGCATAGCGTTTACTCGGTATTAACAAACAAGTACATGCATACACACCCAGAAATAGAAACACCACAGCACAAGATGCAGAACACAGCCCAAACGACATAAAACAAACCACAAGAAGCCTATGAAATACAAGTACATACAATGCAAATGCCAGACCGGCTGGGACCTGGACTTTGACTAGAAATAATAACAGAGCGACACCACATGTTGCGCTGCGGCGCCGGCTCTCGCTGTGGGCTTTTATGCTCGCAGATCCCTCTTGATCCGGAACATCTGTAGAAATTGGGACGTCTCGTCACGCGTGTAGCCTTCCAGGTGAAGCCACTGCTTGGGGAAGGCCCCCTTGGCCCAGAACTCGAAGCTGCGCTGGAGGTCCTGGCCTGGCAGGGCGTTGTATGCAATGCCAATGCTACAAGGAGGGAAGGGGACGGACTGTTAGCGAAAAGAAGAGGACGAGAAGAAGACAAGAAGAAGAGAAGAAGGTTATGAGAGAGAGAGAGAGCCTTGTTACACGTACCTGTCGGCGTCAGGGGCGTACCCAAGACTGGCTTCGGCGCCCTTGAACAAGCTAATCACGTCGCTGAGGACACCGCTGCCTGCAATAGCGCCGGCATAGGCGCCAAACACCTTGATGGGAATGTCGATATCCATCTTCTCCATGTTGCGCCAGATGGTTCGTGCCGTCTTGTCACCAAAGGGCATCCGCTCGCACACCCAAAAGATGATTTCGATGCTTTCATACGACGGGCCCTCGATGGAATGGGCAATTTCGTTCCAGAACTCCGTGGCCCGCGAGTGCTGGCCGCACGCGCCAAAGGCCAGCATGATACCGTTGTACAGCTTTGTGCTCGGGTGCACATTCGAGTCCATCTTGAGCAGCGCGTAGACCCGCTTCAGCCCCGTCGGCGACGGGCACACGGCAAACAGCTCCAGGGTGCGCACGTAGTCGTCTGTGGTCGGCCGCACGTCGGCGCTAAAGTGGTTGCGCATGTGTTCAAAGACGTGCGAGGCCTTGTCGGCATCGCGGCGGCGGAAGAAGCCTTCCATGACGCGCAGGCGGTCTTTGCGGCTGGTTTCGCCAAAGAAGTGGTGCAGCATCATATATGCCTGCCATGAGCGCTCGATGGAGTTGGCGGGGTCGAGGATGAAGTCGATGAAGGCTGCACGGATGGATTCGCGCTGGCCGGCGCTGAACTGGAAGACGTTGAGAGACAGCGTGTCGGCAAGGTCGTGGCTTTCGTCCTTTTGCAGGAAAGCAATGGACAGCGCCACGACGGTCTCGGGCTCGAGGGTGATGGAGCGGTCCTCGAGGTCGGAAACCACGCGCTTGGCGAACTCGAGATCTTGCGTCCGTGTGTGGCACAGGGCACGGATGTAGCGATTTACCACGGGCACGTCCTCGTCAGCGCTGCTCTCGGCTAGTTGGATGTCAAGGTAGGCGGCTTTGCAGCCAGACATGTCCTCGGCGTTCAGGCGGTATTCAAGTTGAAGGATATGCGTTTCGGCGTTCAGCCTTATGCCTAGCTCGGTGGCCAGAGTGACAAACCGCTCGGCCAGCAGCGACTCGTGGCGGTCAGCAGCAGCCCTGATGACGCTGTTGATGCTGTCAATGTTGGGGCGCAAAACCGCATCGTTGGAGTTGTTTTGTATCATGACACTAAACATGTGCTTGATCTCCTGGGCCCCCTTGCCCAGGAAGAGTACAGCCCACTGGAAGCAGACATCCCACAGTTCCTTGCGCGGATTTGACTCGATCAGATTCTGGAAGATGTCCTTGGCCCAGCGGCTCTCCTGCATGCGCGTGCAGAACTTGAGAACCTCATAGTAGGTGTTCCTTGTTGGCCGCCACTTGCCGTAGATGGGCTTGCGGAACCATTCCTGTGTCTCGGCCACCATGTCGCGCTGGGCGTAAAACCTGGTCATGACCTCGTGGAAAGCAGGCATATATTCCACGCCAGCAACCTCGGCAAAGGCCACCAGCTCTTTTAGCTCGGCTTCCTTGCCCTCAGCGGCCAGGCCGCGCATGACGATGATCCAAAGGGACTTGCTGCCCTTGTAGACGCGGTTCTTGAGCATCAGGTCGTGCCAAAAGGGCTTGATGAGGTCTGAGGCTTCGCTGGCGGCTCCGTATTGCGACAGGGCCAAGAGAAAGCAGCGCAGGTCGTCGTCGTGCACGGTGGCCAGTTTTGTCGAAGGCAATGGGTCGTCGGCGTCGGGGTTCTCGGTTGCGGTGGGCATCGGGGCGTGCTCTTCCTCTATCGACTCGGCAAACTCCGAGAGGCCATCACCAAAGACGCCATCTGTTTGCTCTGCGCGGCGCCTTTGGATTTCCCGGTACAGGAACCTTGAAAAGACAAGGTGGTACGACGGGTCGTCCTTTGGCGGTCTCAGCAAGGCCTGGCGAGCCGCGACGAGGTCCTCCAGCGTCAGGTCCTTGCCGCCCTCGTCCAGCGGGTCCTCGATGATGTACTGGATGAGGCGATGGCATTGGTTTGCCTGCGAGCTGTTGACCGGCGCTTTGTAGCGATTTTTGTACGTGAACAAATCATTAAAGGCGCGTATCAAGCTGCTGCGGGCTTGGCCGCGCACATTATCGTTTACTCTGCCGACCCATTTCAAGATGACTTCCCAGCCAGGCTCGAGCTCGACGGCTTTCGACGAGACGCGATTGCGGTTGAAAAGGCTGATGAAGGAGCGTCGCTGGGCAGCTGGCGATCTCGCCGCAAGCTGTGATTGTGGGTGTAGTTGTGACGTCGAGAGAAGAGACCCGCGGGCTGTTGAGCGAGCTTGCTGGCGGCCGGCAGAGGCGGCGGCAGTAGCAGTAAATGCCACGGCCGAAGACACAGACCGCCGGCAAGCATGGCGGGCAAAGCTTGGTCTCATAGTGCGGCGGCGGGGGAGGTTGGTATCGAACGCGGGCCGGAGGCGGAGGCGGAGGCGGGGGAGGGACGAGAGATCAAGGCAGAGAGCTTCTATAAAACAAGGGTGAGCGAGGGTTAGCCACTTTATGGAGCGGGGACAAGCAAGCTGGCTGTGGATGAAGCTGGGCTGGGCGAAATACGCACGGCAGCATTTTCGCACCACAAAGGCGGCTGGTAAGGAGGTGTGCGGGGGTCTCCGGCTGTGTCGCAGTTCCACTTGGGCGCAATTGGCACCTTTTTATGAGTGCTGGCTGGTCGACAGCCCAGTCTCACGATGCTGGAGCTTCCCGCCTTGGAGCTTCGCGGGAACAGGCCAAAGTGCGGAGAGTCACGTGATATGCCGGGGAAAGGTGGGAAGGGTGGATACCAAGGAATGGGCGAAGGAAGCCAATATCGAGCTTAAGCACAGGGAACGAGTGGGCTGTGGTTATAGAGGGGGAGTATATTATTGGTAAGTATCTTACTGAGCTCACGATGTAGATAGAAACTACTGACTTTTTAGCCTTAGGGTTGCAGAGCTCCCATTCTAGGGTCTGAGACTCGCAGCTACATGTACTTGTGATTCGCCAATGACACATCCATGCTTCCATGTATCTTGTACCTACCTGTATCTGTACCTACCTCGACACACAATGCAGCCCGTAGTTGCCGCCGCAGTTGCCCAGAATCACAAGCTAAAAACGGTGCAGAATACTTTGTCGCAACAAAAGGGTTTAGCAAGGGGCCCTTCTTATCCCGCCAATAGAAGCCACGCGATAGCCAGATAAGCAATCCTTATCAGTAGACCACTACCTACCTTCACAAGTTAACAGCTGGCATCTCTAAACAAGCCCCAAGACGACACTCCAGATTCTGGACTTGAACTTGATTTTAATACTGTGCCAGAGTTGGAGCCGTCAAATCTGGCTGCACGCTTTTCTGTTATTGCATAGAATATTTTGTGCTGTGCTGTGCTGGTCTGAATTTTCTGTTTCTGTCCTCAGCAACTGACTGCGTTTACGTCTCTGCGTCTACATTTACATCTGTGCCTGCGTCTACGTCTACGTCTACGTCTGCGTCTGCGTCTGCGTCTGCGTCTTGCGCAAAGCTTGGTGTCTGCTGCCTTTGTGACTAAGAGAAAAAAGACCCTCTTGACATTCCAGCCATGCTGCTAAGGGCAACGTTCTTGTTCCTGCTTATAGTGGCATTTGTCCAACTGGCAGTATGCGCTGAAGACTACTACAAGGTCAGTCATGCCATGCTTCACCCGCACCACCACTGCCTCACCCAATTCCCTGCTGCCGGGCTCCCACACCGCCGTCGCACTGTCTAACATGGTCGTTCTCTCCGCTACAGGTCCTCAACGTAGGTAAAGATGCCAGCGACAAGCAGCTCAAGTCGGCATACCGCCAGCTCAGCAAGCGCTACCACCCCGACAAGAACAACGGCGACGAGGATGCGAAACAGATGTTTGTCCAGATCTCAGAGGCCTACGAAATCCTGAGCGACTCCGAGACCCGCCAGATCTACGACCAACACGGCCACGACGGCATCAAGCGCCACAAGGAGGGCGGCGGCCGCCAGGGCGGCAACGACCCGTTCGACCTGTTCTCACGCTTCTTCGGCGGCGGCGGCCACTTTGACCAGCGCCAGCGCCGGGGCTCAAACGTCGAGCTGAGGGTTGGCGTATCGCTGCGCGACTTCTACAACGGCATTGAAACCGAACTCCAATGGGAGAAGCAGCACATTTGCGAGGAGTGCGCGGGAAGTGGCTCGTCCGACGGCAAGGTCGAAACCTGCCCCCAATGCGAGGGCCACGGTGTGCGCATTCGCAAGCAGTTCCTGGCGCCGGGAATGTACCAGCAGATCCAGGTGGCCTGTGATATGTGCTCGCAGCGCGGCAAGATCATCAAGCATAAGTGCAAGGCCTGCAACGGCTCACGTGTCGTACGCAAGCCCACCCCCATCAACCTCAAGATCGGCCGTGGCGCCAAGCGTGATTCGCGCATCGTGTACGAGAACGAGGCCGA
The DNA here is from genome assembly GCA_038407185.1 of Chalaropsis ovoidea. Classification (NCBI taxonomy): domain Eukaryota; kingdom Fungi; phylum Ascomycota; class Sordariomycetes; order Microascales; family Ceratocystidaceae; genus Chalaropsis; species Chalaropsis ovoidea. Next base: position 6,967 of record JAXHKQ010000142.1, on the reverse strand, counting down.
TGCCGATCCGGATTGGGTCGCTGGCGATCTGATCCTGACCCTGACCGAGAAGGCACCGGAAATGGGCGACGAAAACCCCGACCAAGTCGACGGCGCCTTCTTCCGCCGCCGCGACGACGACCTGTACTGGACCGAACTGCTCTCTCTGCGTGAGGCGTGGATGGGCGACTGGACCAGAAACCTGACTCATCTCGACGGCCACATTGTGCAGCTCAAGCGCGGTAGGGGCGAGGTGGTCCAGCCGGGCCACGTGGAGAGGATTGCTGGCGAGGGCATGCCCATCTGGCACGAGCACGGCGATGATGTCTACCACACCACCGAGTTTGGCAACCTGTATGTCGAGTACACCGTGGTGCTGCCTGACCAGATGGACGAGGCCATGGAGACGGAGTTCTTTGAGCTGTGGGAGAAGTGGAGGGGGAAGATTGCTGTCAGCTTGGATGAAGATGCGGGAAGACCAGCTGACAAAGAGGCTGCCAGCGAGCACGACGAGTTATAGACCATGATAGAGCAAGATTCGCGATATATTACAACCCACGTGCGTGCGCAATGCGGTGATTTGCGTCGATTGAGGTGGACATGTCATGTCGTGTGGGATAGCCGAGGTATGGCGGGGTTTGTATAAGAGAACATAAACTACAAGCTTGTCTTATGTAGCTGCACCCTAGAAGCAGGTACACCCAGATAACAGATACAAGTATCGCGTGAAGGAAAAAAAATTGGAGAGCAAACGGGCTTCCATGTCAAGAAAACGGAAGGCACGCGTCAAACTGACAAACGGCCTCAGAGACGGGACAGAAAAGATTTTCATTTCTACCCTAACACTATCTATATAACAATACAGTCTAGAAAAAGGCACGAACTCTCCGCCGCCTGCCTTTACTCGACGCTATCCAGCCAAACATATTGCTCGTCACACGCTGCCACGGATTCTCCCCCGATGCCCCGCCTCGGATATCGGCCGCCATGGCGTCCATTATCCTCGGATCCGACGACACGACCTTCCAGAAGCCGCGAACGTGCGAGCCCGGCTCTGGGCTATAGTCGAACCCGCCCGAAACAGGACGGCGCCGGGTCTCTTGTCGACGCCGATACTCGTCCCGCGCATTTTGACGATGCTCGGATGCCAGCGGCCGTCCGAAGCGGTCGAAGCGGGGCGGCAGTTCCTCAACCTCGGAGTCGGGCTGTGCTGTCAAGTCTTCACTACCGTCCTTGTCCTCATTGCGATGATGGGCTGGCTTGGTCAAAACCAAATCAAGGCCGTTCTGGCTTTCTCTTCGTCGCCGCTCGTCCAGCGGGAGAGTAGCATGCAATTCTTTCAAGGTACGTGAGGACTGGGGTGACATGGGCCCAAAGGTGACGGTCTTGTCCGTGAGGCCAGACACGGCCGAGGGTGTTTGGGAAAACGGCTCCAACGACGCCGCAGGGATTTTCAGCAGGGAGCGGGGAGACGGAGACGGAGACGGACTGCTTCGCCCTTCATGTGGACGGAAATCACGGCGTTTCTGGTGTGCGGGGGTGGTGGAAAATGAGGAGGTCACGTTGTTTTGTGCACTTGTATTATTGATTGCTGACAACAAAGACATTGAATTAGTAGCAGGCCAATATTTCATACTGGTCAACCCGTCATCGCATTGCGATACCAAGCTACTGCCTGGGCACCGACGTGGCAGGAAAATGGATTGGTGGCGGCGGTAGCCCATCTGCACCCGGTGTCACTGGATACGGAGGCACAAAGCTCCTACCATTGCCGTGCATCTCGTCGTCATTTGCGCCCAGCGTTGTGTTTGAGCTAGCGTGCCTCACACGCGAGGGGTCGGACGAGAAGTAATCCAATCGAGCTTCAGAGACGGAAGACGGAGGCTCACGGTACGGCTTGTAGGCCTTGGCTGGATGGCCTGACCCTTGGTCAAGCGTGAGTGTGGAAGCGTTGGGTGTTTCGCTGGGAGAACCCCAATGCGCGGACGGAGACAGGGCCCGGGTCGGGGTGCTGCTACAGGAGCTGATGGTGGGTGCTTCTGAAAAGAGCACATGTTAGGCCGAGCCGATGCATGCAAAAACGATGGAGATGAGACGCAACTGACGAAAAGACAGGATGGGGCATCTGGAAGAAGAGCTAGTAAAGGATGAATCTTGGCTTACTGAATACAGGCGCCCTTGTCTGGCGAGCCCGCGACGGCGACATATCGGAGCGCACATCACTGCGGCTCATGCTCCGGCTTCTGCTCCGGGTCGATACAACACGTGCAAAACGCCCCCCAGGAGACCGGTCGCGGGAGCGACCACGTCGGTCTTCTTCCGCCGGATGCAGCACGTGTTCAAAGCCCGCCTCTTGCTTTCTTGTGAGGGGCTGTGCTGTGGTGTCCAATTTGTGCCGACGTTCTCCAGCTCTTTCGTGCTTAGCCAGCTTGCGTGGGGTGTGGTTTTCTTTCCGGGATGCTGTGTGGTGCCCACTGTCACTCTCTATGTCGGCCTCGGAAGCGGAGTCCCGTGATGACTGGCGGTGCGCGGTCGTGTTGCGGGGGATGCTACAAGTGCGGCTCCGGTTTCTAGTACGCTGGAATGCAGAAATAGGCTCCTCCTCCCGGCGTCGCATGGCCTGGACGGGAACAGACTTGCGATCTCTGTCGTATCCAAAGCCCACAGATGCCGGCACCGGCATGGGGTTAGCCTCGTAGTCAGTGAGTGCTTTAGGTCTTTCCACAGGCGCATCAGGGACGAATTCTTCATCCGATGCGAAGCCTATGGCGGCGCCAGACATGCTGGGTCCTGCGGTGATGGCCCGTGGCTTCGTGACAGGCTCGGGCGACGGTCCTGAAGCTTCGGAGAATGTTGGCTCAGGGTCAAAAGGCATACTGCGGCTGTGGTTATGCGACTGTCTTTGAGCTTTGCGCTCGGAGTAGTATGTGGCTTCCTCTTCCTCGTCATTTTCCTGCCGAGTCTGACGGCGGCTGCGGTTTCGGTTTCGACTCGGCCGGTGTGAGCGAGAGCGAGAGCGAGAATGGGATCGCGATACAGAGCGAGACCTTCCGCGTGAGCTGCCGCGCCCACGGAACTTGTTAAAGAGTTTAGCTGCACCGGCGCCAACAAGACCAGCCCCAGCAATTTCAGCGCCAGTCCGGATGCGGCTGCGACTGCGAGAGCGGGATAGAGATCGGTCGCGCAGGTGTCTGGCTACAGCAGCGGTGGCAGCAGTGCCCGCAGCAATCTTAGCAATCTTGTGGTTCTGATGGCGGCGCTCTTCATTTTCGCCGGAAGAGCCGTAGTAAGAGTCCTGACTGCGGCTGCGGCTGCGACTGCGACTGTGGCTGCGGCCTCTCCGGCGAATCTTATGCGCAATAGCGGCTGTTGCGACAGTCCCTGCGGCAATTTTGGCGGCTTTGTGGCGCTTGTGGTGCATATGGCCTCCATCATCGGAGCTGTGGCTGCGGGAGCGGCTATGGGAGCGGCTGCGAGAACGGGTATCGCTCGGGTACTGATGATAGCAAGAGCGGCCGCGACGGCGACAGCGACGACAGCGGTCTTCATGATTACTAAACTCTGCGTCGCTGTGTGCGCTGTTGCCTGACGTGCTGTAGTTCCGCGAGCGGCGATGAGAGCGGGATCTGGATCTTTTTCTACTCCCACTGCGGCCACGACCATCATCATCATACTCCTTCTCCTCACGATGAGTCTTGATCATCTGCGCCGTCCCCGCAAGCGCCAAAGCCGCTATCCCGACGCCCAGAGCATTTCTCAGAGTCCCGTGGCCCGACGACGAGGACCGGCGGCCGCCCTCGTGGGCGGATTGTGCACGGCGCAGAGCCTCGGCACCGATGGCGCCCAGCGCAGCGCCAGCCAGGACCTTCCTGCCACGGTGCTCCGGCAAGCCACCAAATTCGTCGCGGCGGCTCTGCATGAGGGCTGTGATGCCGGCGCCAGCTAGGGCGCCTTCGGCCACGTGGCGTTTCTGGTGGTCGTCGTCAGAGTGGTACGAAGCGCCCGACGAGACACTGCTGCCCCGGCGACGGCGGATGATTGTGTGACGGCGGTAGTGGCGGCGGCCGTGGTTGCTGCGCTCGTCATCCGCCTGGCGGCGGTCGTCGACTTCTTGGCTCTGGTGGCCCTGGTGGTGGTGGTGATGGTAGTGCTTGACGACTCCACTGTGTCTGTCGCTGTGGGACTCGCCATCTGGTACGTCATGATCTCTGGCGTGGCGGCGTGCTACCGAGCGGTCGTACCGTTGTACGACAATCTTGTTCTCCGCGTCTGAGGCGTACTCGCGCTCCTCGCGTTCGCGCGACCAGTCCTTTTTGTACACCAGCGCCGTGTTGCTGGAGGCAGCAGCATCCATGACGTCATAGGGGCGGCCGCCACTCGAGCTGATGATGCTGGTGCGTGGATGACTGGAGGTGGCACGCCGGCTTTTTGCCCGGTGGTGGCTGGTGCCATGGGGCTTGGTTGTGCCAGGGGCGGTGACCTTGTATCGGCGCACGACGGTGGTTGTGGTACGGCTTTCGTCATCGGACGAGACATGCCGGCGGGAATGGCGGTGGACCATGTCTTTGAAAGAAGAGGGAGGGGGGGACAAAGACCAAGAAAAAAAAAGGTGAGTCTGTGTTGATTGCGACAAATGGCGGGACCAGCAAATTCTGAACGAGATCGACTGGTGGCACCTGATGTATCTGCGATTTACTAACTTGCTATGTGAAAGAAGAGAAAAACAGGAAAAGAAGACAAAGTGTGCTGGGCAGCGAGACACGACAGAAAAGACGGAAGTGGGGGACAGATGCCATAAATACACGGGATCCTTTTCTGCTTTCTAATGCCAGATGCCTGTCATTACAGCGTTCAACTGTGTTGTGTGTCCTGCTTGTAAGCCAGACACAGGGCAGGTCACAAGAGCCCAAGACAAAGCGGCGCCTCGACAGCACAGCGAGAGAGGGGATTCGGCTGACGTCACATGGCAGGATGCCACCACGGCCCAGGCAGTCCCCTATGTCTTGACCAATCTTTTTTCTTTGTTCTCTTTCAGGGCACTGTACTCGTCGTGGCCATATTGTGCTGGGGCAGGGCAGCAGGGCTGGGCAGGGCTACGACAGCAACCAGCGCCACCGGAGCTTCCGATGCGCCCGACATGCAGGAGACGCGGGCAGCGATAAGCAATGAAGCGGCGGGATCGGAGCAGGACACGCGCAGACGAGGAGGAGGAGGGGCTGCTTATGGAAGGGGGGGGGGGGGGGGGGGGTCACCCAGTGATGGCGGCGATGGGGCTGCTGCAGGTTGCATTACATTAGCTGCGTCGTTGGGTTTATTTTTAGCGTCTTGGTTTTAGCTTCTTGTTCTTTGACAGCTGGCGTTGAAACAAAGTTGGCCCGAGTTCGAAAACGGCGTTCGAGATCCTCTTAGGGCCGTTGTAAGTCGAAAGCTTGGAGCCTAGCTTGAATTGGTCGAGGACGGCCGTGAGTAAGCCCTTTGTTGTATTTAGGGTTAGTCCGGTTTGGTGATGGGGGGACGGACAGTGGGTCGGCCTGTGTTTCCAGTGGATCGTCCTCTGTGTCTACAGTGGAGCGCCCCCTGTAATGCCTCTGCCCTTGCATCTCCGGCAAAAGAACCCCTCACCAACACACAACACAGCACATTGTGGCATTCGCCTGCATTCATCGTATCCTTCATTTTTCCAGAGCCGCCTGAAGCCCTTCAAATCTAGTTCCCAAATTCCTTTGCAGGCAAGTATCTCGTGAACCACAGCACAGCCTGGTGCTGGGCCAAGACAGAGTCCTTGACACGCATCTTCTCGCGGGGATCTGCTCGTATGCCGAGCCCCGGGCCGGCGTCCACGTACACCACGAATTCGCAGTTGTCCTTGACGCAGTTGAGAATGCGCTCTGCGCCATAGAGATGGCGCAGGGACCTTTTGCTGTCGTGGCTGCTGGCGACGCTGAGTGGTAGTTGCGCCTTTTCCAGGTCCCGGAGTTTGAGGTGTGGCGGCTGCACGCTGAATGAACAGTCGATGAGGGGTTCCAGCAGGCCGGCATTGCGGGAGTACCGCCATAACGGGCCGTGGGACAGCCGGATGGCTGTTTTGCCGCCGCGGCAGAAACCGGCGACGCCAACACGGTTAAGCTTCAGCGACAGGCCCGACGGGGTCAACGGAAGCGTGCGCAGAGTTTGTAATAGATGAGCAAGCTTGCGGTCGTAAAAGTGTGGCCGCGTGGCCATGAATAGCGGTATGCAGTGAAGGCCAATAGTGAGTCTCAGGCGAGCCTGGGAAAGCTTGTGTGAAAAGGATTTCGTCGGACGGTTATGAAGCCGGTCCATTTCGTGGAGGAGCTTAGCGGGAACGCTGTAGCCTGCGGGTGGGCACGAGGGGTATTGGTGAGCATTTGCGTGGATGCAGACACACGGGGTTGTTATATTGCACTATATCAAGCTTACCTTTGAACAAGTCTGGTACCACAACCACAGCGGGAATGCGCTGGGCGTAGTGGTCAGCCAGCGCTCGAGTATGGGCCATTTCCCAGCCAAACATGTCTGGGAGGATGACAATGACGCCGATGGGCTCTCTGGCCGAGGTATATGGGCAATAGTCGACATCAGAAGGCCGGGCCACATAACAAAGGATTCCGGCAATGGTTTCGATGGTGCCGGTGAGATTGTCGGCGTTAGGCAGTGTGCCCCAGGTGCAGTTTGCGCAGTCGCAGGACATGATGACAAGCAAAGACGCAGTGAGAGACTGCGAGCAATGCAAGAAAGAAAAGCGTTGGTGGCAGAACAGGTGTGAAGACAAGAATCAGGCCGAGTCCAGTGTTATGGAAGACTGCAGGTCTATAAATCTTGTGGCAAGCCCGAAACTAGACAAAACAAAAGCGAAGATTTCTTGGTGCTGTCTCTTTGTTTGGGGTTCTGTCGAGTAACCGTTGTACGTCGTTGTCGTCGTATTGTAGCTGATGGTTCTGCTGTCTCACTGTTTCAGATATGTGAGCAA